>APFE030994526.1:0-26857 GCA_000404065.3 Pinus taeda
ATAAGAATTTGTGTTCATGTGTTTATGGATCAATTTTGAATTTTCTATTATTTTGTCATATATAGATATATATATATAAATATATATATATTGAAAAATATGTATAGTCGAACCTAATGTCGAACCTCATTCGAACCTGATCGGAAAATTCGAACCTGAATCGAACCTAATCGTCGTCGAACTCGAATTCGAACTCGAACCGTGTGACATAACACTCAATTGAGAGATGAACTTAAAACCATTGAAGATAACATTGATTATACAGAGCTTGTTATAGTGACTCTTAATGGATTTCCTTCCTCGTGGGATCCATTTGTTCATGGAATTTGTGCACGAGAAAATATGCCCAAGTTTGATAAGCTATGGACTGATTGTGTCCAAGAGGAGACCAAACTATTTTCCAAGAACAACTTGCAGAACCACAAGATGAAAAAGCTCAAGCTCTTGCAGCTCATGAAAGGAAAGGAAAAGGAAAAAGAAAGTTTGGGAAGTTTAATAAGAAGAATACAGGTAGAAGACTTGCTCCAGTTTCAAATCAACAAAAGAAGGATATGCCAAAGATCAAGTACTTCAATATTCATGATTTTGGACACTATGCATCTCAGTGTCCTAAGAGGAAAAGGAAGGGAAAGCAACATGCATCAACAACCAATGTTGACGATGATAATGATGAGCATCCACCTAAAAAAAAAGTCAGAGGAATGTTTCTTTGCCTCCACTCTTTTAGGCACCATTACCAATAATAGTGATGTTTGATTGGTAGGCAGTGGTGCTTTTAGGTACATGACTGGTTTTTGAGATTCTCTCATTGAAGTGATGGAGGAGGATTCAAAGTGGTAGGTAGAACTTGGAGATAATGTCATGTATGTAGTGGAAGGAATCAGATCAACATCACTTCATCTAGAGTCCAAAGATTTACTACATAGGAGAGATGTATTGTTTGTACTAGGATTGAAGAAGAACCTACTCTCTATCTCATTAATGGAGGATAGAGGTTACAAAGTCACATTTGTAGATGGTCAGGTTCTTGTATGGCCTAAGGGCTCGAGCTTAGACTCAACAAGAGTGATAGGTGTTCGAGAGGGAGGACTTTACAGATCACTAACACATCTGGCCTAGGCAATGGCATATAACAATATCAACTCATGTGAGTCCCATATAGAGATTGATAGTGAGCAGGAGGATCCGAAGGATGTAGGTACAAGTCCATCTATTCCAAATGTTCATCCTTCAAACTATTTGGAGGAGTTAGCAGAGCCAACAAAGATTGTGGATTCACCAATAAATATTGCTGACACTTTGCAAGATGCAAAAGGGCATGCAGCTCCGAAAAATACTTTTTGGGTAGAGCTCATGTTTGGCTTTTGCCCACGTGCTATATTAAATGTCTTGACCATCTTTTGAATCTTATAATATTATTTTTCTTCAATTTCTTGCATGTGGTCATGAAATGCTTTTAATTTTATTTTCGCTGCATCAACCTTCGGGGCAACATTTCCACGCTCGACCCAGACATGTGGACAAGGGGCGAGGGTGTGCTAATGCCTTGTGGACCCGGTAGTCATGTGGACCCATAGAAGAAAAATGATGGAACATGCCTTGTAATGCATAGAGGGGAGTGGAAAATGTGGAACAAGAAAACTGTACCACACCACCAAAATCGTGGTTTCTCAAGTAGTGTCATTCCTAAACCCAAAGGCTAATAGGGGAGATTCCAAGAGACTAGGATTGAGGATTAACTCCCTATTTAAGGTGAGGGAAAAAAACTACGATCAAAGCCCTTCCTTCTTCCAAGTCACCCAATAATCCATGCCCAAGATACTAAAGGAAAAACAAGCATAAGCGCCCGATTGCACAATGAAAAACATGCCTTTTGGGTTGGATTACCCACCTTTTAACATATGCTCTTGACGGATGGGCGAGGGGACATATCACTGATGCAAGGAGCTAAGATCAAATGGCACAATGTATCAACTACATTGGTGGGTGGTAGGCATTGTTGGCTGTCAACTGAAAAGATATCTAGGAGAAAATGTCCCTTATGGGGCCACCCACTTTTGGTAGGTAACATTTGGCTCCAACTCGAACATGAGCTCTTTGTATAGCGCACAATCAATGTACTCAAACGGGGAGGTCATGAGAACACCAACAATCCTCTAGGACCGCAAACCTGTATCCTGCACATCACAAACTATGTTGGAAGCATGTGTCCTGGGCGTACTTTTATCGCCCATGTTTTCATCAAATAATAAAATAATACAAAAAAAGTAATATACTAAGATGCAAGTCTAATCTAAATGTAATATAATCTAACATGAGAACATGATATGATGAGGGTAGCTATGCAAAATCAATACGCAATGCATCCTACTCTACCATGCTTGTCATATTATGCAAGTGCTAAGTATAGTCATACAACCAATGTAACCGATATATTATTAGATTCATATCATTCTTCTTATCCTTATGATCAATCATGAGATAAATCCAAGAGCAGGCATAAGAATAATCATATGCAAGATCTCAAGGGTGGGAGGCGGGAAAGAGGAGAATCATGCATGCACAATCGGATCATTCCCCCAAGTTTGAATGTAGAGAAGTGAACATTAAGCTCAAGCACTCCTCAAAAACCTCCTTTGTGATGCAACATTTCATTGTGTCCTTAGGGATATGATAAGAGTGATGAGGGAATGGTTGGCATGGAGGATTACAACTAGGTTGTTCATTACAAGGATCATATTGAAAAGATGCAACCAACATAGGCTCATTGTTCACAAGACTGCAGTCAAAGGATGGCCAAAAATATCAAAGATCATCTCCTCTTGATGACATGGACTATAAGGCAAGGCAAGGTTCCTATCAACATCATCATCAGTATCATAAATTGGATCCTTGTTGAAGGAATGGCCACTAACGTCCCATTTCCCTTCCTCTACATGCAAGAACTCGGAAATGTCAAGTTGCAGGGGATCAATGGGATCAACCATTTCAAGGTCTTCCCGAAGCGCATTATCATAGATAACATCCTTGAAAAGGGAAGGGCTATTCTCAACTTCATTCTACAAAGAGCCATCTTCCTCAAGATTCTTATCATGCTTCTTCTCAAATCACCCTCAATATCTTCACTAATGCTTTCATCCTAATAATCAAGAAAGTACTCTTGTTGATGGTGTTCTTCAACTTCTTCATGTGACAGAGGAGGCCCTCTTCTTGGAGAGAAATAGTCAAGCTTTGCAAAACATCCTCAACATGACTGCTCGGTCCCCAATACTTAAGGAATTCTTCAGCAAGAACACTAATGGAAGAGATATTCTTTGGTCTACATCCTTTAAGCTAATCCCTCTAATCTTCCCCAAGGGAATCAATGAAAAGACACATGATAGCATCTTCATGAACCATGTTAATTTTAGAAGTGTACAAACTTGACAACATGATCCAGGACTGAAGAAGGATCTCGGTTGAATAAGGGGGTATTATTCCTACAATTTGCATCCCACTGATTTGGATATCCAGGAATTTCCTGGACATCCAAGGTAGGGAATATCTTATTCAAACCCCAAGGAACCATTGCCTTGAGTTTCGCATAACATGCAAACTAGGACTCACCAGGGGGGATTTAAGATGCGTTGAGAGATGCTTGCTCCAACCTACAAGCCTTGAATTCGAGGTTTAATGAAGAACAAGGGCTTCATTCTTCCAACAAAGTCACCAAAAAAGATATATCTTATCATTAGGTAAGAAGGTAAATACTTCATAAAAGTAGACTTGCTTCCTCCCCAACAATGGCGCCAAAAATGTTCAGACACAATCTAGCAAGGCCCTATGGAAGGGAAACCTAAGGGACAACTACTAGACTAAGTGACAACAATGGGACAATGACCCACTGTCATCTCAGTCAAGGTCCCCTTGTAATGTTCCTAAGTAGGAATATGAGTGATATTTAAACAAATAAATATCGCAGCAACATAAAATTAAAAACATGCATTAGGCATCCATGAAAACACTGTAAATCTGAAACTGCTGAGCCATATATTATAGAATTTGAGAGCTAAGTACAATATAAAATGGAATGGTGCACCTGGGCTTGTCTCAAGGACAAGCTTGACAAAACCCAGGTGATGAAATAGCTTAGTTGAAGGCTTCCCAATTGTTGCACCACTCTGCACTGCGCTATCCTAGTAAACTATTGCCCTGCTGAACTTCGACCTGCTGGAATGTGCCCAAAAACTGCCCAGAAAATTATATCCTTTCAGCCATGGACTCCTTGGACAAAACCCAGAAAAAAAACCAAAAAGGGAATTTCTCTGGTTTTGACTTTGGATTTTCGGCCTCCTTGGAGCCTCTCCCCAGCTGCTGCTACCAAATTCGACTTGCAAGAAACAACCTGCAAATCCCTCTAAAAACACCACTAGAATGTTGGATTCACCAGTGCTAACTGACTCCTTGCTCCCCGGATGATTCATGGTCAAGATGACTGCTCTCCCGAGCACCAAAAATTCGCTGCCAGAGCCCTCTGCACAATCACTCTACCCAGAAATTTGTACTGATGATACCCTGGTCTAGCTGGCTGCAAAACCCAACGAAAATGCCCTCAATGAATAGCCTTCCTAGCTCCTGTAACTCCCAGCAAGCTGTGGTCCTCACTACTGGCTTAACTCCCCCTGTGTGTTTCTGGCTACCCAGGAAATACACAGTCCCCTGCTCTGCGTTGCTGGCTGAAGAATGTCACTATGTTGAACTCTCTGAAATCCCTGTGGAATAGGCTCCCCAGGGCGGGCACAGATGGTCCCCCGAAGAAGAGGTTGAATCTCCCACTTGGAAGATTCGTGGCTAAACCACCGGTAGACTCACTAAGTAGCAGAGCGTACAAAAGTGTGTTTGTTTTCCAATGATCAAGATGAAAACAAAATGAGAGTTGATCTCTCTTTACAACTCCTTGGGCCCCCTTAGCCTCATGGGCGGCGGGCCCCTCCATCCACCCATTCGATTTTCCCTCCAAGTATATCGAATGGCTAATTCGAACTCCTATGTGGGTGGCTACCATATTAACTTGCAGCTAAATAAAGTCGATTTGGCCCCAAAGTCCCTAAGTCGAAAGTGTGGGGCCCTCTTCCTTAGTAAAAAAATGTGCAAAATTGTGTAGCAGCACCTTGTTACTAATGTGTTTGAGAAGGGACATGACAGTCCTCCCCTCCCAAATGTTGCTTGCCCTCAAGAACCCTCAAAGCTGGGTACTCCAAAATATGCTCAACCTCCGAGGTGGCATCCTCACTTGGCAAGTTCTTCCAATGCACCAAACATTGCTTGTCCTCAAGCAATACCTAAACAAACACTCTCTCTGACTGTGGACATCCACTATTATTGCAAACTTCACTAGGGTCCCAAATGTGCCATTGGATCATCCATGATCGTTATACTATCCTATAGTGAAGGAGTTCCTCAATCCTAGGATCCCAAGCCAACCTGATTAGCGTGAAGCCCCCCTTGCTCCACTCACTATCCTGCTAGATACAGGCATTAAAACCCCTGTGTCTATCACCAATAAGTAGAGCATCCCAACGATGTAAAACTCTACCCAAATCCTCATGAAGCTGCTCTATCGAATAGTCCACCCCATGCACTCTGAATGTGGGCCCTTGAAGATACAACTCAATCCCTATGCGGATGAAGCCTCTCTTGCATGAGCTCCTCCTGAAATCCTCTTGCTGGCCATCCTGCCATGTTGATGAAGTCTCCCACGCCCTTAGCGAATCATTGAAACCCGATGGAGAATCTCGATGATCCTCCCTTACAGAAACCAGCTCACCCTTATGGGTATCTGAATTGTTGAGTACTATGACGCTAGGGTCCCATGCCCAACGAAGTAAGAAATTATCCTGCTGACCCTACGACACCCTGGACATCACTAATTGTCTAACATGCTCATACCATAGCCTCCTCTCACATAGGTCTCAGCCACAATCTATGTGATGATCGAGGTTAGGCCCAACCTGCCAAAGTGATCGAATAGTGTCAGCGCCTATCCCTCCATGGTTGGCCCCAATCATGAGCAACAATCTACCTCACACTATGGTGAGGGGTTTGGTGATTCTCCATGTGTCTGCCTGTGAATGAATCAATTTGCATGTTATCCTGCCCATGCTCACTGAGGAGTGGAGTATCCACCAATCCACTGGATCCTTGGATCCCATAACCATACTAGAGGTCCACAACCCCCAATCCTCTCTGCCCGTCATTGTGATATGCTGCTAGTTGTTGGGACTCCTCCATGCCCTGTCTTTGACTCCTGTAGGTATCCAATAGGCAGGCAAGAACCCATGTTGCGAATATGCTCCGCGCCTGCCAAATCACACAGCAAGGTATTCTATCCCAACTCTTAATGATGTGCCCTGGTCCTGCTGTAAGCCTAGGCATCATCCTGCCAACAAGGGCTACCATCCCTCGTACCTCATGCTCACCTAATGTCTCACGTTGTCGAGCTGGAAAAGCACCATACAATGATACAACTCCCTCTCGGTCACCTCCCCAAGTGTGAGCCTAGGGGTGGAACATATGCTACCTCACTGCTAGCTCTAACTCCCCCTGTGTGTTTCTAGCTACCCAGGAAATATGCAGTCCGCTGCTCTGCTTTGCTGGCTGAAGAGTGTGACTATGTTGAACTCTGTAAAATCCCTGTGGAATAGCCTCCCTAGGGCGGGCACGGATGGTCCCCCGAAGAAGAGGTTGAATCTCCCGCTTGGAAGATTCATGGCTAAACAGCTGGTAGACTTGCTAAGAAGTAGAGCATACAAAAGTGTGTTTGTTTGCAAATGATCAAGATGAAAACAAATTGAGAGTTGATTTCTCTTTATAACCCCTTGGGCCCCCTTAGCCTCATGTGGGCCCCTCCATCCACCCATTCGATTTTCCCTCCAAGCATATCGAATGGCTAATTCGAACTCCTATGTGGGTGGCACCTAAGTCCCTAAGTCGAACGTGTGGGGCCCTCTTCCTTAGTAAAAAATGTGCAAAATTGTGTAGCAGCACCCTGTTACTAATGTGTTTGAGAAGGGACATGACACCCCTACTCTTTAAGGACTTTCATCAATGGGACGAGTCCTGATAGGAAGGGAATCACTTAGCATGGAGAGATCAATGACTTAGGTATGCAGTGATTCCACTAAGCCCATTCAAGGAGAGACATAACAATGGCTCAATGCTTCAAGGAAGCTAACACGCTCTCTTTGAAAAGCTTTAAGATGAAGAGATCAAGAACGAGGATTCCTAAGGTCAAGACTATCAGAGATGAGGTGGGACCTTGCAATGAAGCCCTGTGTGATGATTTAACACTTATAAAATGCTCTTCGCTCTTATTGAGAGACCTAAGAAAGACTTGTGCTAGAACTAGGGTTTTACGAAAAATCGTGGGAAGACTTCCTTCCAAGGTTTTCACTAGATCAAGGCAAGGGAAGAGAAAGGGTTTATTATGATTTATTCCACTGAATACTATGCTCATATAAACCTTAAGGAAGCTCTCAAACCAAGGAATATAAGCTAGGTTTCCCTTCTAGGGCACACCTAGGGCTCAAGAACTTATGGACGAATAACCATGAGAAATCTACCAAACTTGGAGATCCACTATGCAAGACCTCAAAGGAGAGTCTTGTCCTCATAGAATCCGAAAATTCTCTCTTTAATAGATTTCACTTGATGCCCTAGCTAGTCATCCTAGGAAAAGAGGATCAAAATTTTGAGAAAAGATGGAGAAAAAAGGACTTGATCACAAAACAACTTAGGCCATTGCCTTCTCCCTTGGTCTAATGGAGTCTTAGATGTGTTAGATAAGCCAAAATTATCCTCAAGCAGGTTAAAATTTGATGCCCTAGCTACCACCTTTCAACAATTACCTACCATTAGCATATGGAGTTTCATGAAGAAAAATAACATTTCATTATTAGGAACATTGATTACATGCTATACCATGACTAACTATTGTACCGGCTACAACCATCCTCCAAAATTTTGGCTCGCATGCAAATTTCGGAGCCTACCTTGGATCATGCAATCAATCGTCCTTGGTCACTTGTTGGTAAGTTGATGATCTCAAGCTTCCCCTCCTTGATTTTAAGAGTTGTTCATGTTCTCATCTTTATGCAACATGTGTCATCTATGGGCCTAGGGGTTGTTGTTTGATATGTAGAGGGAATATTGTTTTGCTTCAAGGGAATCGTGGGCGTATGAGTTGTTATCATCAAATAGACATGTTTCGCACTCACTTCATGCATTCTTGTCACAAAGGTTGTTGCATCAAGCAGAGTATGTTTCATACATTCTGGATGGTCTATGTTGCATCACTAAGTGCTTATGTGTGATCACAATCAAGTCTATTGATGTTTACATATGTTTCAATGATCTCACACTTAGCCAATTTCCCAAGCAACTTAGCCTCATCCAGCCTCTCAGAATTGTGCACTTTGCTTATGCAACCATCAAGCTTTCCCCCTTGCCTGTTGGAACTCCACAGTGCACAGACCAGCCAACGTCCCTTGACATCCAAAATTGCACAGTGGTTTCCTCTAGCTGCCCAGCCAACACTGCTCTCCAGAAATGCACAGAGCAGTCCGGTTGCATTGCACTCAGAAATTGCACAAAGGTGTCCTCCCAGGTCCCCCATCCTGTAGCAGTGTCCTGTGCCTCAAAACTGCGTAGTGTTGTCCAACCTAACCTATCTGTCTTGCATTCAGACACTGCACAGATAGACTTCCCAGGGCTTCATCCCGACAGCAGTCACTGTCCATTGAAACTGCGTTGATCTATCCCTCAGAGACTAGAGGAAAAGGTCACATGCTGAGATCATTCCCAAGGAGTTGAGGAGAAGGACCAAGAGACCGAGTGATGGAAAAAGATTAGAACCACATGCAAACTCTGTCAGATGCATGATCATCTCGAGCGTAAGTATGGTAAATAAAGAACACCATTCGAAGTACACCTCTTAGTTGAGTTTGCAAGACTATTTGTTAGTGTCATGTCATCATGTCTTCAGTAGCATGCATGTGTGCAAACACAAAAGTCATTTCATGCATTTCCTCTACATGTCTTGCTTCCTTTTCGCTTGTTTGACCAACTCTCGTCTTCGGCATGTTGATTGCTATGTCATGCTTGCAACCTTGTTCTGGTGATGTTGAAAGTTTGTCTTTGTGGGTATGAATTGTGTTTGCTATGTAAACATCTATCGCACTCACACACGAAATTGAAAATAATGTCGCGCAAGTGTCGTCACGGTCATTCAAGGTCTATCCCGAGTGTCGCACTTGTCGCTTTCACCATTACACAGTTGCATTGAGACAGATTGCCTTGTTTGTTTCAGGTGTCTTACTGTTGAGTCATGTTGAGTGTGTGCTCGCAAGGTCATTTATACATGAGTTCACTCGCTCACACACTTAGACATTTTTCCTAAAAATCTGTCGAATGGACCACCCTCTTCATCAGCCAGACCTCCACTGAGCAGTGTCAACCCTTAGTGACCAAGCATTGTTGCCTAAAATTGTGCAGAGCTTGAGGTTGCCCTCCAAGCAGTTTGCACAGCGCAATTCTGGAGTCAAACCGGCTGATTGTCACCTAGAACAGTGCAGAAGTTGCCGAAGAAGTCATCTTAGTGTGCACTTCCCACAAGCCTATCCATCAAGACTCCCACTGGTCAACCGGAGAATTTGAATTGGGCAATGACCCAGGGCTGCACTCATCCTCAAAATTGCATAGAAGTTGTCAGTCTGCCTGCTTGCACTGCCTGAAGAAATTGTGCAGACAAGAGGGACAAGCACCCACTACCGGTCACTGCACTGTCTCTAGAAATTGCGTAGTTTTGTCAGTCGTCCCCCTATCGGCTTGCTTGCCACTCCTGAAAATTGTGCTGTTTTCTTAGACAATCCACCTGTTGCCTGACACCCCACTCAACCAGGAAACTGCGCAAACATGTCCTGCATGACTACCTCCCAGATCTGCGCACTTTTGGCCAGTAAGCTCCCACAGCTCGCTCCCGGCCTCCTCTAGAAATCTGTGTAATTTTCACTGTTAGTGCCTCTTGTTGCCTGCACTGCCTTCCCCAGAAAAATTGTGCAGTTCTACCTCCCAGTTGAGCCAAATCCTGCAGATGTCACTAATGTCCCAGACTGCTCAACCCAGCCTCTCAGTGACCTCTGCGCAGTTTTCCTAACAGTGCCTCGGAGCCTTGCATCCCTGCCTGAAATGTGCTCTGCGGACTTTCAGAGCCTTGTCCTATCTCTCGGTCACCTGCACCCAAAAACGAAAGATGATGCATCATGGTAGACTAGGGGATTTCTAAATTTGATGTCATCTCATCATGAGTGATTGTAGAGACAGGTACAAAGATTAGACATGGCAAGATGACGAATGGAATGAACAAGGAGTGCATGCTAGAAGACTTGCTCGTGGTTAGACGAACACACAAAGCATACCAAGTAGCAAGCGAAGGGGACACATGCACATGCATGAACCATCAAGCGAACACCAAAAACATTGAAGACTCTGCACACTTTGCCATGAGGAGGTGAAGCTATGGTACACCACGAGCACACTTATCACTCAGTAGCACAACATCTCAACATAAACAACACAACCAACGTGTGCATACATGCGGCGTCATGTCGAGTTGTGTCATGAGTCGCCTTGGCCACATCACTACTTTGGGTCATAACTATGTAATCAACGTAATGTAACGTGGAAGTCCAAGAGACCCACGAATGAAGTCAAAGAGTCATGTAAGTCGAACAGTCATGAAGGAAGTCGAATAGTCACAAGGGTTAGTTTCACCCTTCGCTATATATACCCCACATTTGTGTTGATTTGGGGTAGCATCGGATGTGCTCTAGCCATGAACATTGGTGGAGAGGCTAAAGCACATGAGATTTCCAAGACCCATAAATGGTTTGGACAGATTCTAACCGCTTTGGGAGATATTAAAATAATTAATATTTTAATGGAGTTCCTAAGTCTAAACTTAGGAAAAATAAAATATTAATGGGTATTAATATAAAACTGGGTTAGAAGGTTCCAAAAGTCATGGATCAAGCCAAATCTAATCTTAGTCATTGATTAGAGATTTAATCTCGGTCGTTGATGGACCAACAGGGATAATAGAAGAAGAGGCTTGAGGGTCAATTGGAGAACACACCAAAGTGATCAGTCATTTATTTTGCTATAGCGGGGTTGCTAAGAAAAGTTGAATCAATGATTAGTAGCGAGGGGCAGTGAGTACGAGGCAGAGAGGCAGGGACAATACTAGGAGACCAATAGAGAAGCGGAGAGAGCCAGAGCAACAGTCAGTCAAGGCTATGCAGAGCCCAGTAGAGGCAGTGCAGAGCCCAGAGAGACTGCGTCATCTACGCAAAGGGCAGAGGGAGTTATGTAGAAGCCTCCAGAGGTTGTGTAGTGCCTCAGAGGGCTGTCGCAGAGTGTCCTGGGGCTGACGCAGTGGCCAGAAGGGCCAACACTGAGCTTCAGTTGTGTCGAAGAGGGTTTCGTGGGACATGTTTTCTGAATACCTGTTTTTGGATATAGAGGTATTGTTGCTGTATATTTTTCTCTGTCGGGTGAGCTGATTTAGGAACCCAGTTGTACTCTGATAAACTACATAATAATATAACCCTTTGAACAACTTCACCGGTTTTCCTGCATTGGGTTTTTCCAGGAACATTGGTCAAAAAATAACATTGTCACTTGTTTGCTTGTTTTATTTCAATTGTTGATTTGTAGATGTTGATACTGTACTTGTGTTTATTTTCAGTATTTACATGGTAAATAACTTGTCAAGTAATTAAACAAGTAGGAATAAATAAATCAAATAGTACAGGAAGAATTTATAATGGTTTAAACTTAGAAATTCCAACATGGTATCAAAGCGTGGTTGCATATCACAGGAAAATTGAAGGCATCAGCCAAGCAAAGCATTTGCAATAGATTTAGCTGTCCCGAGCGAAAAAGTTGATCCTTGTTGAAGGCAACAGAGAAAGGAGTGACACAAAGGGACTGCATCATCATTGTGGGCTGGAGAAAGGCAACGCAGAGGCTAAGGGAGGCAGAATCAGGCTCACGCGGAGGTCAGGAGGGCTGACGCAGTTGGCTGGGGGAGTTGATTTGCCAGTGCCAAGAATTGCGCAGAGCCAAGTGGCTCAATCCTTCAGTTGCTGGGGTATAGGAGGCCGTGGGTAATTTGCAGAGCGAAGTTAGTGGGGTACTGTGGTCAGAACAGTACCTAACAGGGCAAGACCAAGTGGAGGGAATTGCTGTCGAGGCAGATTTCTAGCCAAGGAATCTGGACCAATGGTGCAGTTGCACAGACGATTGGAGTGGGGCAACTTGACGTTGGCAGCGACATTTCTAGAAGGGAAATCGAGACTCAGAGGGAGTCGAACTAAGAACTTCCAAATGGGAAGTTGAGATACTCAACAGGTGTCGAATAGAGGACTTCCAGGAGGGAAGTAGAGAGACTCGAAGGAGTCAAAATAAGAGTAGCGAGATGGTCGTGAATGGGCTGAGAGATCAAGATCGGTTGGATGGAGCGTCCAACTTTGTGGTTTGGAAGGCCAGGATCTTGTCCATTCTAGACAAACATCGCCTCAAGGGCTTCGTCACGAGAGTGATCGATGTCACAGTTGGCCTGGTAGCTAATGAAAGGTACGAGGCGTCAATGGCAGAGGCTAAGTGCATCATCCTTGATGGGGTCAAGGATCATGTGGTACCACATACTGTCAAGAAGGAAACGACAAAGGAGATGTGGGATGCCTTGAAGACATTATACTAGCATACTTTTGTGCAAAGGAAGATGCTCTTGGAGAATCAGCTAAGGGCATACCAGATGCAAAAGGGAGAGCAGATAGATGTCTTCCTCGATCGCTTGAAGGAGATCCATGACCAGCGAACTTCCATAAGGGCCACGCCGGATGAGGGATTGATGGTGAGGATTGCATTGAACACAATTTCCGAGGATTGGGAGGTATTTGTCCAGAGCATATTGGGCAGGATGAGTCTTCTAGATTGGAAAGAATTGTGGCCAGGTCTTCGTCAAGAAGGGATCAAACGGCTGACCAAGGTGGGGACTAGTGTAAAAGGGGTTAGGATCAAGGAGGAAGAAGAGGATGTGGCTCTAGCATCTACAGGAAAGCAGGAGAAGATGAAGAAGAAGGACCTCTCCAAGGTCAAGTGCTTCCGTGCAGAGGAAGATGCTCTTGGAGAATCAGTTAAGGGCATACCAAATGCAAAAGGGAGACTAGATAGATGTCTTCCTCGGTCGCTTGAAGGAGATCCGTGACCAACTAACTTCCATAGGCACCACGCCGAATGAGGAATTGATGGTGAGGGCCGCACTAAACGTAGTTTTTGAGGATTGGGAGGTATTTGTTCAAAGCATACTGGGCAAGACGAGTCTTCCAGATCGGGAAGAACTGTGAGCAGCTCTTTGTCAAGAAGAGATCAGATGGCTGACCAAGGTGGGGAGTAGCGTAAAAGGGGTCGGGATCAAGGAGGAAGAAGAGGATGCGCTCTAGCATCTGCGGGAAAGCAGGAGAAGAGGAAGAAGAAGGACCTCTCCAAGGTCAAGTGCTTCCATTGTGGGGAACTGGGTCATTTTGCGAACCAGTGTCCTAGGAAGAAGAGTAAGGGAGAGGCTTTGGACTCAAAAGCAGCGCCTGCAAAGGTGGAGAAAGAAGTCGAGGAGGAGGACGATTGTGCCATGAGTGCTCATGTGCCACTTGAGAAGAAGTGGGGAGACATCAAGTTGTAGTCAGGAGGATTATAGGCGACGAGGGGCAGGATCGTTGAGGTACCCAACCTCTTGGATTATACCTTGCTACGGGAGCCCCAAAGAGGAGTAGCAGGACTGGCGGATGTCGGTAGAGACGAATGCAGATGAAGCGACAAAGAGTGCTACAGTGCAGGAGTCCTGGGACAGCGCGAGGCTAGAGCACAGAGTGCTACAGTGCAAGAGTCCCGGGACAGCGCGAGGCTAGAGCATCGTACGTTCTCTAGCCATGAAAATTGGTAGAGAGGCTACAACACATGAGATCTCCAAGACCCAGAAATGGGTTGGAAAGATTCTAACCAGTTTGGGAGATATTAAAATAATTAATATTTTTAATGGAGTTCCTAAGTCTAAACTTAAGAAAAATGGGTATTAAAATAAAATTGGGTTAGAAGGTTCCAAAAGTCATGGATCAAGCCAAATCTAATCTTAGTCGTTGATTAGAGATTTAATCTCAGTCGTTGATGGACCAATAGGAAAAGTAGTAGAAGAGGCTTGAGGGTCAATTGGAGAACACACCAGAGTGATCAATCATTCATTTTGTTAGAGCGGGGTTGCTAAGTAAAGTTGAATCAGTGATCAACAGCGAGGGGTAGTGAGTACGATGCAGAGAGGCAGGGACTATACTGGGAGACCAGCAGAGAAACGGAGAGAGCCAGAGCAATAGTCAATCAAGGCTACGCAGAGCCCAGCAAAGGCAGTGTAGAGCCCAG
This sequence comes from Pinus taeda, assembly GCA_000404065.3. Lineage (NCBI taxonomy): Eukaryota > Viridiplantae > Streptophyta > Pinopsida > Pinales > Pinaceae > Pinus > Pinus taeda. The sequence continues at coordinate 14,509 of APFE030994526.1, forward strand.
AGAGACTGCGTCATCCACGCAAAGGGCAGAGGGAGTGTTGTAGAAGCCTCCAGAGGTTGCGTAGTGCCTCAGAGGGCTGACGCAGAGTGTCGTGGGCCTGACGCAGTGGCCAGAAGGGCCAACACTGAGCTTCAGTGGTGTCAGAGAGTGTTTCGTGGGACAGGTTTTCTGAATACCTTTTTCTGGATATAGAGGTATTGCTGTCGTATATTTTTCTCTATCAAGTGAGCCAGTTTAGGCACCCAATTGTACTTTGATAAACTGCATAATAATATAACCCTCTGAATAGCTTCACCGGTTTTCCTGCATTGGGTTTTTTCGGGGACATTGGTCCAAAAATAATGTTGTCACTTGTGTGCTTCTTTTATTTCAGTTGCTGGTTTGTAGATGTTGATACTGTACTTGTGTTAATTGTCAATATTTACATGGTAAATAACTTGTTAAGTAATTAAACAAGTAGGAATAAATAAATCAAATAGTACAGGAAGAATTTCTACTGGGTTAAACTTAGAAATTCCAACATGGTATCAGAGCGTGGTTGTAGATCACAGGAAAATTGAAGGCATTAGCCGAGCAGAGCATTTGCAACAGATTCAACTGTCCCGAGTGGCAAAGCTGGTCCTTGTAGAAGGCGACAAAGGAAGGAGTGACACAGAGGGACTGCATCATCATTGTGGGCCAGAGAGGCTAAGGGAGGCAGAATCAGGCTCACGCAGAGGTCAAGAGGGCTAACGCAGTTGGCTGGGGGAGGTGATTTGCCAGTGTCGTATTGCACAGAGCCAAGTGGCTCAATCCTTCAGTTGTTGGGGTATAGGAGGCTATGGGTAATTTGCAGAGCGAAGTTGGTGGGGTACTATGGTCAGAACAGTACCTAACAGGGCAAGACCAAGGTGGAGGGAGTTATTGCTGAGGCGGATTTCTAGCCAAGGAATCTAGACCAGTGGTGCAGTTGCACAGACGATTGGAGTGGGGCAACTTGACATTGGCAGCGAGATTTCCAGAAGGGAAATCGAGACTTAGAGGGAGTCGAACAGAGAACTTCCAAACGAGAAGTTGAGAGACTCAACAGGTGTTGAATAGAGGACTTCTAGGAGGGAAGTAGAGAGACTCAAAGGAGTCGAAATAACAGCAGTAAGATGGTCATGAATGGGTTGAGAGATTAGGATCGGCTGGAAGGAGCATCCAACTTTGTGGTTTGGAAGGCTAGGATCTTGTCCATTCTAGACAGACATCGCCTCAAGGGCTTTGTCATGAGAGTGATAGTTGTCCCAGTTGGCCCAGTAGCTAATGAAAGGTATGAGGAGGCAATGGCGGAGGCTAAGTGCATCATCCTTGATGGGGTCAAGGATCATGTGGTACCACATATTGCCGAGAAGGAAACGACAAAGGAGATGTGGGATGCCTTGAAGACATTGTACCAGCATACTTCTATGCAAAGGAAGATGCTGCTGGAGAATCAGCTAAGGGCATACCAGATGCAAAAGGGGAGCAGATAGATGTCTTCCTCGGTCGCTTGAAGGAGATCCATGACCAACAAACTTCCATAAGGGCCATGCCAGATGAGCAATTGATGGTGACGACCGCACTAAACGCAGTTTCCGAGGATTGGGAGGTATTTGTCCAGAGCATATTGGGCATGACGAGTCTTCTAGATTGGGAAGAACTATGGGAGGCTCTTCGTCAAGAAGGGATCAGATGGTTGACCAAGGTGGGGAATAGCGTAAAAGGGGTCAGGATCAAGGAGGAAGAAGAGGATGTGGCTCTAGCATCTACAGGAAAGCAGGAGAAGAGGAAGAAGAAGGACCTCTCTAAGGTCAAGTGCTTCCGTGCAGAGGAAGATGCTCCTGGAGAATCAGCTAAGGGCATACCAAATGCAAAAGGGAGAGCAGATAGATGTCTTCCTCGGTCGATTGAAGCAGATCCGTGACCAGCTAACTTCCATAGGCACCACATTGGATGAGGAATTCATGGTGAGGACCGTACTAAACGTAGTTTCCAAGTATTGGGAGGTATTTGTCCAAAGCATACTGGGCAAGACGAGTCTTCCAGATTGGGAAGAACTGTGGGTGGCTCTTCGTCAAGAAGAGAGAGATCAGACGGCTGACCAAGGTGGGGAGTAGCGTAAAGGGGGTCAGGATCAAGGAGGAAGAAGAGGATGCGGCTCTAGCATCTGCGGGAAAGCAGGAGAAGAGGAAGAAGGGCCTCTCCAAGGTCAAGTGCTTCCATTGTGGGGAACTGGGTCATTTTGCGAACCAGTGTCCTAGGAAGAAGAGTAAGGGAGAGGCTTTGGACTCAAAGGCAGTGCCTGCAAAGGCGGAGAAAGAAGTCGAGGAGGAGAATGATTGTGCCATGAGTGCTCATGCGCCACTTGAGAAGAAGTGGGGAGACATCAAGTTGTAGTCAAGACGACCACAGGCGATGAGGGATAGGATCGTTGAGGTACCCAACCTCTTGGATTATACCTTGCTACGGGAGCCCCAAAGAGGAGTAGCAGCATTGGTGGATGTCGGTTGAGACGAATGCGGATGAAGCGACAAAGAGTGCTACAGTGTAGGAGTCCCAGGACATCGCGAGGCTAGAAGGCTGCAACAGTGCAAGAGGCACGAGAGTGTTGCACCAATGCAGGATGGCACAAAGAGGAGTGCAACGGTGCGAGATGCAGGGAGTTGTTGCAGCAACGTAGAGGTCAGTAGAGGGAGCACTTGTTAGCGACAGAGGGAGCTTCAGCATCGGGAATGTTTTTAGCCTGACAAGGATGTTAGAAGTTGGATGGATCAGTTACTTACTTCTTAGCAACTGAGTTGCAGTGCAGTAGCTCGATGCATCATGATGAGAGGGGGATGTAGTGTAGTTGCATTGCTAAGAGGATTGACCAAGAGCAACACTAATGCAGAGGGAGCTGCCATACAGATGCAGCAGTGCAAATGATGTTGGGCAGAGAGGCCTAGCATCAACACAGGTACCGATGTCGGATAATCAGGGTGCTGCTTAATGTCGAGTATTACTAGAGCACAGTCCTCGCTAAAAGGGAGTGTTGATTTGGGGTAGCATCGGATGTGCTCTAACCATGAAAATTGTAGGAGAGGCTAAAGCACATGAGATCTACAAAACCCAGAATTGGTTTGAACAGATTCTAAATGGTTTGGGAGATATTAAAATAATTAACATTTTTAATGGAGTTCCTAAGTCTAAACTTAGGAAAAATAAAATATTAATGGGTATTAATGTAAAACTGGGTAAGAAGGTTCCAAAAGTCATGGATCAATCCAAATCTAATCTTAGTCATTGATTAGAGGTTTAATCTCGGCCGTTGATGGACCAACAAGAAAAGTATAAGAAGAGGCTTGAAGGTTAGTTGGAGAACACACCAGAGTGATCAATCATTCATTTTGCGAGAGCAGGGTTGCTAAGCAAAGTTGAATCAGTGATCAGCAGCGAGTACGAGGTAGAGAGGCAGGGACAATATTGGGAGACCAACAAAGAAGCAGAGAGAGCCAGAGCAACAACCAGTCTAGGCTACGCAGAGCTCAAAGAGACTGCGTCATCCTCGGAGAGGGCAGAGGGAGTGATGTAGAAGCCTCCAGAGGCTGCGTAGTGCCTCAAAGGGCTGATGCAGAGAGTCTTGGGGCTGACGCAGGTCAGCAGAGGGCTGATGCAGTGGCCAGAAGGGTCGTCATGGAGCTTCAATTGCGCCGGAGAGGGTTTCATGGGATAGGTTTTCTGAATACCTGTTTCTGGATATAGAGGTATTGTTGTCGTATATTTTTCTCTGTCGGGTGAGCCGGTTTAGGCACCCAGTTGTACTCTGATAAACTGCATAATAATATAACCCTCTGAAGAAGTTGCACCGGTTTTCTCACATTGGGTTTTTCGGGGGACATTGGTCCAAAAATCACGATGTCACTTGTGTGCTTGTTTTCTTTCAGTTGTTGATCTGTAGATGTTGATACTGTACTTGTGTTTATTTTCAATACTTACATGGTAAATAACTTGTTAAGTAATTAAACAAGTAGGAAAAAATAAACCAGATAGTACAGGAAGAATTTCTAATGAGTTAAACTTCGAAAGTCCAACATGGTATCAAAGCGTGGTTGCAGATCACAAGAAAACTGAAGGCATCATCCGAAGAGAGCAATTGCAGCTGTCTCGAGTGACAGAGCTAATCCTTGCAGAAGGCAATAGAGGAAGGAGTGACGCAGAGGGACTGCGTCATCATTGTCGTTCGAAGAAAGGCAACACAGAGGCTAAGGGAGGCAAAATCAGGCTGATGCAAAGCCATGCAAAGTTAAGGAGGGCTGATGCAGTTGGCTGGGGGGGCTGATTTGCCGGTGTCGAGATTGCACAGAGCCAAGTGGCTCAATCCTTCAGTTGCTGGGATATAGGAGGCTGTGGGTAATTTGCGAAGCGAAGCTGGTGGGGTACTATGGTCAAAAAAGTACCTAACAGGGCAAGACCAAGGTGGAGGGAGTTGTTGCCGAGGTGGATTTCTAGCCAAGGAATTCGGATCAGTGGTGCAGTTGCATAGACGATTGCAGCGGAGCAACTTGACGTTGGCAGAGGGATTTCTAGAAGGGAAATCGAGACTCAGAGGGAGTCGAACCGAGAACTTCCAAACAGGAAGTTGAGAGACTCAGTAGGAGTCAAACAGAGGACTCCCAGGAGGGATGTAGAGAGACTCAGAGGAGTCAAAAGAAGAGCAGTGAGATGGCCATGAGTGGGCTCAGAGATCAGGATAGGCTGGACAGAGCATCCAACTTTATGTTCTGGAAGGCCAAGATCTTGTCCCAGTTGACTCGGTAGCTAATGAAAGGTACGAGAGGGCAATGGTAGAGGCTAAGTGCATCATCCTTGATGGCGTCAAGGATCATGTGGTACCACATATTGCCAAGAAGGAAATGATAGAGATGTTTGATGCCTTGAAGACATTGTACCAGCATACGTCCGTGCAGAGGAAGATGCTCTTGGAGAATCAACTAAGGGCATACCAGATGCAAAAGGGGGAGCAGATAGATATCTTCCTCTGTTGCTTGAAGGAGATCCATGACCATCTAACTTCCATATGGGCCACGCCGAATGAGAATTGATGATGAGGACCGCACTGAACGCAGTTTCCAAGGATTGGGAGATATTTGTCCAGAGCATATTAGGCAGGACGAGTCTTCCAGATTGGGAAGAACCGTGGGTGGCTCTTCGTCAAGAAGAGATTAGATGGCTGACCAAGGCGGGGAGTAGCGGAAAAGGGGTCAGGATCAAGGAGGAGGAAGAAGAGGATGCGGCTCTAGCATCTGCGGGAAAGCAGGAGAAGAGGAAGAAGAAGGACCTCTCCAAGGTCAAGTGTTTCCGTTGTGGGGAACTGGGTCATTTTGCGAACCAGTGTCCTAGGAAGAAGAGTAAGGTAGAGGCTTCGGACTCGAAGGCAGCGCTTGCAAAGGCAAAGAAAGAAGTCGCGGAGGAGGACGATTGTGCCATGAGTGCTCATGTGCCACTTGAGAAGAAGTGGGGAGACATCAAGCTGTAGTCAAGAGGACTACAGACAATGAGGGGCAGGATCCTTGAGGTACCCAACCTCTTGGATTATACCTTGCTACGGGAGCCCCGAAGAGGAGTAGCGGGACTGGTAGATGTCGGTAGAGACAGATGCAGATGAAGCGATAGGAGTGCTACAGTGCAGGAGTCTCGGGACAGTGCGAGGCTAGTAGGCTGCAACAATGCAAGAGGCACAGAGGTGTGCAATGGTGCGAGATGCACGAAGTTGTTGCAGCAACGCAGACGTCAGTAGAGGGAGCACTTATTAGCGACAAAGGGAGCTTCAGCATCAGTAGTGTTTCTAGCCTGACGAGGATATCAGAAGTTGGATGGATCAGTTACTTCTCAGTAACCGAGTTGCAGCGCAGTAGCACGACGTAGCATGATGAGAGGGGGATGCAGTGCACATGCACTGCTAGGAGGATGGACGAGCTGCAACAAAGATGCAGAGGGAGCTGTCCTACGAATGCAGCAGTGCAGAGGATGTTGGCGGGGAGGCCTAGCATCAGCACAGGCACCGATGCCAGATAATTAGGGTGATGCTTAGTGTGGAGTATTACTAGAGCACAGTCCTCGCTAAGAGGGAGTGTTGATTTGGGGTAGCATCGGATCCCTTCCTCTGTCACCTTCTGCATGGATCAGCTTTGTCACTCGGGATAGCTGAATCTACTTCAAATGCTCTGCTCGGCTGATGCCTTCAGTTTTCTTGTAATCTGCAACCACGCTCTGTTACCATGTTGAAATTTCTAAGTCTATCCTGTTAGCAATTTTTCCTATACTACTTGGTTTATTTCTCCTACTTGTTTAATTACTTAACCAGTTATTTACCATGTAAATACTGAAAATAAACACAAGTACAGTATCAAAATCTATAGATCATCAATTGAAAGAAAGCAAGCACACAAGTGACACCGTTATTTTAGGACCAATGTCCCTGGAAAAACCCAATGCAGGAAAACTGGTGCATCTATTCAGAGGATTATATTATTATGCAGTTTATTTGAGGACAACTGGGTGCCTAAATTGGCTCACCCGACAAAGAAAAATATACGGCAACAATACCTCTATATCCAGAAACAGGTATTCAAAAAACTTGTCCCATGAAACCCTCTCTGGCACGACTGAAGCTCAGGGCTAGCCCTTCTGGCCTCTACGCCAGCCTCATGCTGACCTGCGTCAGCCCCAGGGCTCTTTGTGTTAGCCCTCTGAGGCACTGCACAACCGCTGGGAGCCTCTACGTCACTCCCTCTACCCTCTGCGTGGATGACGTAGTCTCTTTGGGTTTTGCGCTGCCTCTGCTGGGTTCTGCATAGCTTGGATTGGCTACTGCTCTAGCTCTCTCCGCTTCTGTGTTGGTCTCCCAGTATTGTCCCTACCTCTCGGCCTCGTACTCACTGCCCCTCGTTGCTGATCACTGATTCAACTTTGTTTAGCAACCCCGCTCTAGCAAAATGAATGACTGATCACTCTAGTGTACTCTCCAACTAACCTTCAAGCCTCCTCTTATACTTTTTTCGTTGGTCCATCAACGACCGAGATTAAATATCTAATCAATGGATAAGATTAGATTTCGTTTGATCCATGACTTTCGGAACCTTCTAACCTAGTTTTATATTAATACCCATTAATATTTTATTTTTCCTAAGTTTGAACTTAAGAACTCCATTAAAAATATTAATTATTTTAATATCTCCCAAACTAGTTAGAATCTGCCCAAACCATTTCTAGGGCTTGAAGATCTCAAGTGCTTTAGCCTCTCCACCAATTTTCATGGCTAGAGCACATTCTATGCTACCCCAAATCAACAAGTTTGACCAGCATTTACTTGTTATAGATTTGACTAGGGTTGATTGGTATTTGAACTTAGATTATTGGCACAATTTTCTAAACAAATTGTTGATTTGTAAACCTTGCTAAAGAATAATTTCTCCTAAAGAAAAGTTGATGAGTTTTCTCCAAAAGTTGGGTTTCACAGGGTAAAATTTCTGTATCTATTGTGCATGGTTATCTTTCTATGATATTTATTGTTGAGATTTTATGAAATGTAATTATTCAATGATAGTAGTGGCATAAAATATTGGTTGAAGATCATTAGGAAATAACTATTTGGCAGAAACTTGTTTCTACTATACTTCTTGTAGAAAATTTAACATAAAACTTTTGAGAATGAGGCAAACAAACAATTTTAAGAAGTTGCACGTTGTTTTTTTGTCAAACATGTATTTGAAAATCGTGACACGACTAGGGCTCATCTCCAACACAAGTTTGAATCATGTCTTGTGAATAGGACACAAGCCAAACTCATGTCAAAGATGTGTCATGCACATGCCATGCCTGACATGTGAACTACATGACAAGGGGGTTTAGGGGGGTAACGATGTGTCATGTTATAGAGCCTATAAAATGTGAAGGGACCACACCTGTCTTGTGACCTGCTATGAAGACCCATAGACTTTGGCTCTAACTCCTGGAGGCAAATTGTATCCTTGGTTTTGTCGTGATGAGGTGCTCGTAGTTCATTGGTGCAGGGCCTACAAGCATTGAAGTCGTCGACAAGAATGATATCCCCAAGAGTGGAGTAGTGGGAGATGCCTACATAGAGATCAAGGAAAGGGTCTCCCTCTAACTCACTATGCATTGCAAAGAACTACGAGGCTAGGCGAAGTAGCAAACTGCAATGTACTTGTCTCAAAGAAGGGGGTTGTTCTGATGGTACTGGATCCACAAAAATTTGGAATGTTAATCTAATGATAAAGGAAGTCCCATATATGACATGCAACCCCTTAGACCCTATAACAATGTCAGATCTAGTCTCTTGTTGACATGACCATGCCCAATGGTACCCATGGATCAAGTGTGGCATCCAATCTGGATGGTGTGCCTCTTTGTGACAAAGGAGCTTGTGGGACCAGACCAAATCACGAAGTGTGTCTGGTGAAGACCAAAATGCATCATTACAATTCCAACAACCAATGGAGATGGTGGGCTAGCCTCCCTTATCATACCCCCTAGTTGAACAAGACCATCATGGGCCCAAGGGCGGGAGTACCCTAAAGGGGCCCGTTACCACTCAAACTAGCAGGGATCCTAGGAAGGGATCCTAAAAGGTCAACTACTAGGTCAAGGGCAACAATGAAGCGATAGCCCACTGTCACCTCAGCTAAGGCTCTATGCTCTTTACAAACTTTCACCGATGGGAGGAGACCTAGTATGAAGGGAATCACTAAATGGATGAATCAATGAAGAGATAAAGAGTGATCCCTAAGGCCTATTCACAAAAGAGACTCAATTGCATGGTTTACTTGCTTGAGAAGCAAGATGTAAGGCTCTCTAAGAAGAGCCAAGGGGATTTCAAGGGATAGGGTTTTCAAATAAGCTTTGTAAAGGAGGGACCCCATCCTAGAAACCCTTGTGAAAACTTGGCTTCCAAATGTTCTTTGTGAAATTATCTTCAGAAAGTTATGGGACCACACGAGGCCAAGTGGACCCAGAATTAGGTCAAGGGGGTGGAGCTGATCAATCAAAGGTGTTCTTGACCTAATTGAGGAGGAGAAGGGGATCAAAGGGGAAATTTTCACTAATTTTGATGCAATAGTCCCAATGAGATCACTAGCCAGGGGAAACCAAGGGAAAGAACCGATCTCGGAGCTAGGGCTTGGAATATCTCAAGATCCCACTGTCGGAATTGCTTCAAATTTATAGTGCTTATAGGAGACACAATAATGCAATAGAGGGCAAGAGATGAATTTTTTGAGTGGGCGAATCGTGAGAAATTTGATGCCCTAGGTCACCTATTGGGGCTAGGCCTAGAAAGAAAGGAAGAAGGTGAGAAAGATATGCTTTAGAGTGATCACCAGTGGAAGATCAGTGCCTAATCCTTTGGGAGAGACGGATTCAAGGAAATTCCAATGCTTGGGATGGATTCACTTAGTCAAGGAGGCCTCTAGAACAATTTCGCATGGCAATTAGGGCATGTGAACAATTGCTTCAAGGTCTTTACACTTCGATTTGCAATATATGATGACTTGTCAAGATAAAACTTTGACAAGATATCTCTAGGAATATTCACTCATTCACACATGGCCCATGACATGATGCAACACTATAAAAAGACAAATTTTGCATAAGAAAATCAGTAAAGTTCATCCTAGTGTAGCGAAAATCCCCAGCAACACGCATGTGACAAAAGAACATAACAAAATAGCAATAAAAGAGTACTTACATGTAAGAAAGAGTATATCCAATCATCATTATACGCCAATAGTGAAGTTCCAAGACAAAAAATGAGGAGATCCAAACATCAAAATTCACCCATTGATGTAACTTCAGCCTCCAAGAAGAATAACGAAAATCTCCCAAGAGAGAAGGATCCAATCCAAGTGATGATGATCAAAATGATTCATCACACTTGTATTTATACTATTGGACACCTAATCCTAAATGGGTTAGTGTGGAAGTCGAATGGACAAAAGCAGTCCAAGAGACCTTGGGATGTGAATCCCAACGGTCACCATATTGTACTATAAATGTATATCAAATTGCTAATAAAATTGAATTGCATGATTTATCTTTTACATCTCTCTCGCTCCCCATGTGTGTTTAACATGGTAGCAGAGTAGGTGATTGCTGGTCCTGCTCCAATTTGAGCCACTTGTTTTTGTGGTCTCTATATATGGTTCTGCGTTACCTGACCTCTGTCGCACTGCACATATGTTTCTCTGTTTGGCATATACCATTTATAAAACCTGCGCCCTGCTCTTTTGTTGCGCTGTCATCCTGACCTGACATTGAAACGTTTGAGCGTTGCTCTGCCTCTGTCCGTCCGGCGCTGTTCTGCTCTCTGTCTCATAATCTGACATCTCTGCCTGAACGCTGCAAAGTTGTTGAACGCCTGAAGGAGAATGCTGCCGAAGGAAAATGCTGTTTAAAATTATTGAAACGCTGGTTAACGCCGTGCTGCTGAGCATGGTATCCAAAAGTTCTCTTCGTTTGAAACGTTGCCTCACCTCCGACGGACCAGGTTTTCTCTGTTAATATTTTGATCAAATCTGAGGTATTATCCCTGCCCCTTTCTATGCCTGGCTTCATATGATTCTCTGCTTCTTTAAATGCCGGTTGATTGGCTATCCAAAGGCTGTAGGCGATTTCTCCTGGCATTCGGATGCAGTCCAACGCATCTCTGTAAATCGAAAATTGACCAGTCTCTTGTGGTAATATTGGCAATCCACACAACAAGGCGTAACTTTTACTGCTCATCGTAATTGTTATTCCATTCTAAAAAGCATTCTTTTTGTTATCTTTTGGCATCGTAATTGTTTGCTCTGCGTTAGCGGTTTAAATCGGTTCTGGAAGGGTCAAAATCTCGAGTTTATCAAGATTTATGTTCTGAGCTTACTCAATCTCTGAAGATGGGGTCTAGTACGAGAATTCTTTTGGTGATATTTACATTGTTTATCGCCATATGCCCTGCATTGTGCTCGGTGTGCTAAGGAAAATGAAGATGCCCACAGGGCGGCCTTAATTCCAGCAGACAACTTGATAACATTACAAGGAAAGAATTAAGAGATCATGCTATTTTCGAGCACGAGGATGTCATTCAACCTTTTTGTTGCTCCCAGACTCAATGTTTCCATACTGCCATGGGTTGAACTCCATAGATTTTGAATCTGTTCCGTCATCAAAATTAGAGTCATCGACTGAAGCACGATATTCGGAATATTTACCATTATATTCATACACTTCCAAATCACCCGAAGGCGTAGTGGCAACTTCTCCAGTTAATGTGAACCACCTAGGAGTGAAAGGTTGATTTTTTTCCTCTCTACATCTCTTTTCTGCCCGTTGTCTTTCCTCAAGATTGGATTTTCAGCTCCAGCCTTCGACAGATCTCCCATCTCTAGTGCACTACGGTCAGGACGAAGACGAGAATCTGATGCAAGCAGCTTCTTTGGTGCCGTATCAAAACTGTTAATTTTGTGTGCAAAATATGTATATTGAAATTTGTCATTCTTTGGAAGATCTGCCTCATGCTGGTTGATAGCTACACTCTCCTGGATAAGATCAATCTTGTTTTGCAAAATAATTATATGTTTAAGACGCATGATTTCCACAGCAGCCAGATGCTCTGAAGTTTGAAGTTGAGGACAGCTCTCATTGCCAGCAATCAAAAGCAGCGCCCCATCCATGATAGCCGCACCATCAAGCATGGTAGCCATGAGAATATCATGACCCGGACAATCAACAAATGACACATGTCTTAAAAGCTTCATGCGAGTGTTCTCAAAACCAGCAACATCACACAGAGGACTGTCCTCCTTGCCACTTCCATATGCCTTGTAACACATTGGTCGAGGACAGCGCTCATCTTCACATTTATATATTTTTGCATTGGCATATCCCAGTTTAATAGTGATGTTACGCTCCAGTTCATTCTTGAAACGAACTATGGACTGTTGATTTACCATGTGCCCAATTGTACCAATGTTTATTGTAGCTTGACGAGAAATGACCTCTGGAGAAAGTGGATGCAACTTGGTAACATCCAGCTTACTCAGGTCCTGCTCCATCAACCATTTTCGCGAGATTGTTGCCACTTGACAAGCCCTTACAAGATCATGTAGTAAGAGTACAATATTATTTTTCTGTTGTTGTTGCCTCAATTGTGTTTTTTAAGTGACATTGAAGAAAAATGTCTAGAATCAGTCAAGTATTAGAGTTCATGAAAACTCTTATACAATCTACTGTTGATGACACATTACAAATCAGAAAAGGATCTCTTTCAGAAATTCAAACATGTCTACAAAATGCACAGGAAAAGATTGAT
>APFE030994526.1:27279-43213 GCA_000404065.3 Pinus taeda
TGCCACACCAGTTTTAGAGTTGTAGCCAGAGACAAAGATGCCTGTGAACATGCCTTCAGTTGGCAATCTGGGACACTTCCTCTAGCAGAAGACTTCAGCTTCTTGCCAGTTTTGGAAGAGTTCCGAGAACACAATTGATAACACTTCCTCTAGCAGAAGACTCCAGCTTCTTTCCAGTTTTGGAAGAGTTCCAGGAATTGCATTAAGCATTCCAGAGTTGTTGGTCATCCTTAAACCATCACAGATTGAAACTTCCCTTTTTAGGTTGAAGTTTTACCTTTATGCGGGGTGAGACCTCCCTTTATTGGTTGAAGGTTTTCCTCTTTAAAACAATAGGATCACTTCCTCTAGGAGAATACTTCAGCTTCTTTCCAGTTTTGGAAGAGTTCCGGGAACTGCACTAAGCATTCCAGTGTTGGTGGCCATCCTTAAACCACTGCCCTATTATACCAACATTTCAGAGAGCACATTCAGCCTAGTGCTGCCATGCATATTTTCACATTTTGTATTACAGCTCTCTTCTTGGACTCATACATAACCCTTCGGATTAAGGGGGGGAATGTTGGACACCTAATCCTAAATGGGTTAGTGTGGAAGTCGAATGGACAAAAGCAGTCCAAGAGACCTTGAGATGTGAATCCCAACGGTCATCATATTGTACTATAAATGTATATTAAATTGTTAATAAAATTGAATTGCATGATTTATCTTTTACATCTCTCTCGCTCCCCATGTGTGTTTAACATATACACTTCCTAATGAATTTGATTTAGCTAATTAGGCCTAATTTAGCCCCTAAAATAAAATAATGTGCATAATAGCAAAATGTTTGGTGAGAAGCCCACCAAATAGCTCAATAATGTAAAGATAAGCCTCTTAAGAGGGTCGAATGATCAACAAAGTGAGTCGTTGGGCCTTTGAGGAGCCCTGATGAAGTCTAAGGGCTGCCATGATGTAGAACTTAACTCCAAACATAGTGGACAAGGGGTTGGCCCCTTGTTTTCTAATAAGAACCTGTGGTGCTCCCAAGTGGGTGTGGGGGCATAAGGACATCCTCATGGGTCTCCAAATGGATCAAATATGCTTGTAGACCATCTGTAAGGGCTGAAGTAATGACATAAGCCCTCCCTCTGCAACAGGAGGCATCCTGGAACATCTGCCAAGTGTATGATGCAACTGTGGAGTCAGTTGGGCATAGTGGACCAGATGCATCAACCTCATCCAAAAGGTGAAACACGAGCAATCAGCGAACATCATTGGGGATCCATGAAGTAATATCTGCTATGGCGAAGGCCCATGACTCTCAATGCTCACCCTACAAGTGCCAATGTGGCTCTCTGGAGGGCTACGACCCCGTATAAGGAGACAAAACCCCAAATGAAGACCCACCTACAATCCTGCATAACATCCAATGCACCCCATTGCCCTCCAATACAATAAATCTCTAAAATAATCAAGTAATAATGCTTACAAGTCATGGGATCAATAGGGCACTTCATGATGGCATGCCCTTCAATAGTGGGCTTTGGCATGTACAAGTGTCTCCAAGCTCAATAAGGGGGTTAACCAAGGACCCTATTAGGTGGTTTCAACCTCTAAAGGAGGTGATATGTCCATGGTACATCCCTCAAGTGGTATGTGGCAAGTGATACAATAATGGAATGGAGAGGGGATCAGGGGAATCACCCTGACCACATGTCAAGGTGCAAGGGTATCTATAATAAGGGAAGCCCACACCTGGGTCTATAAGTGTAGGAGGATGCAAATCGTGGTACATGAGTTACCCCAACCTTTGTTTTTTCACCCTTCTTCATATGCCTTTTGCCTTTGATTGATTTTTCTTCATAACTGCTTGGGGCTCCAAGGGATGGAGAGCATGATGTGTACTATGTAGCAGTGGATGCCCCTTTGAGATGGGGGAGTTCATCACCCACTAGGGGTGGGGATAATCATGGGTTCCTTAATGATGGAAGGGGCTCATCTAGGGCCCAAAGGAATCGAGTGATGGTCATGGATAAGGTGTGGAGCTCATGTTTGGATTTTGCCCACGTGCTAAATTTATGTGTCCTAGCCATCTTTTGCATTTTGTGGTACATTTCCTGTCGAGAGTGGCCAAATTATGCTTTTTATTTTATTTTTAGAAGCATCAACCTTCGGGGCATCGTTCCAAGCCCAACCCAAGGTGTGGACAAGGGGAGGGGGAGGCTAACCCTATGTGGACCCAGTGGACACATGTGGACCTAGATGCGAAAAGAGATGAATGGGGCTAAAATGAGTGGAAGGGGAACAATGGAGGTGGTATCGGGAAGCGAGACCACGCAGCCAAAATTAGTATTTCCTATGTAGTGCCAACCCTATATTTAATGGTCAATAAAGGAGATCCCATGGGACTAGGATAGAGGGTAACCACGAAATTGGGCAATGGTGATAGGAACACAAACCTAACCCACTCTTTCCGCTGAATCCCCCCACCAATCCATGCCCAAACGTGCCCATGGCAAGTAAGAAAAATTACTCAACCATACCAATGAAAGGCCATACCTTTGGGGTCGAGAGGCCCACCTTCAAACATACATTCATAGTAGATACGTGAGGGACCACATGGTTGGCTCAAGTGGCCGAGAAAATGGCACATCGAACTATATGGGGGATGCAAGGGGCTGTTGGCTGCCAACTAAAGAGCATCTAGGAGAAAAAAATTCTCCTATGCATACTACCCACAGGTGGTAGTTAATAGGGCCGAATCATGGATGATGGCCGGGATATCACAAATAATTGCCCACTTCCCTTCTTTTCACATATCTGTGACGTAATTTCTAGAAAATTTGAGTTCCACCTATTGGGATTTCATGAGGCCCAAATCAAGGAAGATTTTTTGTGTGGGCAGGAGCGAAGTCATCCTCTTAGCCCAGAGGGCTCCAATTTAGACTGCGGGTGCCCAAAAACAGAGGAAAGGTGTGGAGTTGGGGCCCATCCATATATGCTCAATGGTGAGGCCCTTTAGATCTAAGGTGTCATGAAGGAATGAGGTACCTAGTTGTAAGGAACTTGAAGAGGCCATGGCAGGTGAGAGTCCATGTACTCTAAGATTGAACCCCCGGGCTTGGCCGAGGCGTTCCTTGTTCAATTTTTCCTTTACCAACCTTTCAACCATCATGAATGGGGGAGGTTGCTCCCTTTTCCCAACTACTCCAAACCTAAAAATAAGTCTTTGCTGCTGCAATTCTGTCTCTTGTTTAAAGATGGCCTGTTGTGATTTCATCTCCTATAGATTTTTAATTTCCTTTTGGAGTGTGGGGAAATCCTCAACTGGTTTCTGTAAATGCAATTTTTCTTGTGCTTTAATTTCAGAAACCAGTTGCTAGAGGTCTATTACCGTTGAATGGAGCTGTTCATTTTCATTTTCAAGAAATTCTACCCTCCCTAGGAAGTTTATGATCTGAGAAATCCAATATGAAATGTCCCGCTCGATGATGATATCAATTGGGCTATGTAGCCCCTATCTGCTATCTTGATTGCTGAGGGTTCCCTCCAATGGTCACTATGGGGTTTCCTCCATTCCTTACTCCATGGTACTACTAACCCTTGTGTCTAACCCTTCAAACCACCTAATTTGAAACACCCTGCAATCACCTTCAAAAAACCTTGAACCTTGTTGCCATTGGGTTATGAATAGATTATGGCTGCAGCTCGTCACGGGCTAGATTAGGGTTGCAAGGTATTAGTTTCTGCCTAAAGGAAAAGTCTACACACAAGTTATGGTCACTGGCTAGATTATGGCTACGTGTAGTCGTTGGCTGGATTACAGCTGCAAGGGATTAGTGTACTAGCAAATGACTCTCCGTCCAAGAATATGTTACAAATATAACAGGATGATCAGGAATTATGTCACAGTTGTGTCAGGTCATGAACAATGTGAAGGTGATATGGTCATTTTTCCTATTCAAGGCATGCTCTAGTGGCTATAATCTTAACTACCTATGAGCCCCTTATAATGAGGAGTGACCAACTAATTCGGGGCTTACTAATAAAAGAAACCCTTTTTAGAATCAACAACAGTTAACTAATTATTTAATGGGCCTTATCTAATGAAGGTGGGCTCATACATTAATCAAATATCTAAGGGGGTTAGGGTAGGATCCTACCATTGAGTTCCCATACACCTTGACACCCTGTCAATTTTACTGCTTGACTTCTGGAATCTGTACAATCCGAATTTCTCTTTGGAATATGTGAGGCAACTTCATTTGCAGTTTGTACAGCCATTGGCTGAGTGATATAGGCATCCATATAGGGTGTACATCCTTCAGCATTGTGAGTAGTAGTTGTTGCTTGAAGAAAATTTCAGTCTCCTCTAAATCAAATTCTTTTGAGAATCTCGATTTAACCCAGACAAGCAAATCTAAATTTAAATCACAAGAAAAAATATGAAGTCTTTATAAGCTGGCTTTAAATCAAGAAACTGATTTGAGATAGTCTTTTAAACTAGAAAACCAAAACCTAACTTCTCTACCATAAAATATGGATTTAAAATACAAAATACAAATTGGATTCGATTTTAAACTAGTAAATAAGAGTTGGATTTAAACTAGAAAATCAAACCTATCTTTTCCTAGTGTTTTCAGTTTCTCGGTGTGTATCGAAAGGCAATTAATCAGTCTGTCATTAATCCACCAGTCCCTAGGTGTTCAAAAACCAAACATGCAAAAAAGTGGAGCAAAAACATGAGAGAGAACTTGAAATGGACATATACTTTATGGATATCATACGGAGAGAGAAATTGTCTCTTTATAATGAATGAATGACATAAACCCTAGATTTATAAACACTAAAATGACTTTTAATTGTACTTTATGTCATTAATGCAACACTAGAACAGTCATTAAGTTCCTTTATTATTCTCCATGACTATTCTAACTCTAATAGAGACTAAGGTGTTCAGAACTTACTAGGTGCAAGCCAAATGGCACAGTACAATCATAATAGATTATTTAGTTAGCATTTAACTGTTTTAAGGCATCAAATTGTACTGAACTTTTTTCATTTTATCAACTGGCCATATGTTCAGCTGTTCAATTTTATTCACACAAATACAAACCTGAGAATGGTAGGTCACCATCTCAAAGTTGAAATGTACTTGACTGAATTAACCTACATAGAGGATGAAAGTATTTAAGGGGATGGAGTTTCCTGACTTTTAACTAGAATGGTTTTAAAAAAATGTTCTGACAACGAAAAAGTAATCACAGCTAAATGACAGAAGAAAAGTCACAAATACATGGAATTCCTAAGATACAACATGAAATCCAAACAGAATCCAGCCTAGACACTCCCTTCGTAGGAATTTAATGTTAAGAAATGTACCTGATTAGCATTCTTCAGATGATAAAATCGGTGCATCTGCATTGCTGAATTGCTAGATTCATGGGGAAACCCCACTGGTTCCAGTGAACTATGGCTGATGCAATTACATGATAAACATTCAATCATCTTCATTATGGTTCGATAGAACAAATTTCCTGACTGAAAGTAGAAAATCTAAGAAAAACTCAGCTGCTAATTCAGATGTATGTCTAGCAGATCCTATGAAGAGACCTCAATATTGTATCTCAGTACATGGAAACAAAAGTGAGGTTATTTGAAGGATATAGAGATTAATAAAGACAAACAAGAAAAATGAGGAACCTTCACCCCCGTAACAGTATCAAATCAAATCAATAACTTTCAGGACATAAAGAATCGCTATAGAAAGGAAAGAACATAAATGCAAATAGTTGCATTTTCTAAAATTCTCTGATGACCCTATAGAAACATTCAAGGTATTAATTCAGCTTGCAACCCGTATGTAAATGCAGGCTCTAGGAGTAGCACAGTAGGAAATTTTCAAATTTACCTTTGCAACTGACAAATCAGACGGTGATAATCACGAAGCAAAGGGCCCAGCTCACATAATCTTATTGATATAGCAGTTGAATTGTTCCAGTATTCCCGCAGTGCCTGTATCAAAATGCATTGCTTTCATGGTTTATGACTTGCATTTACATGTATTTCAAATAACATATTTGAAGTGTTCAAATGTGAAAATATATGTATTTGCTAATAACAGAAACTTGTTACAAAGTCCTTGACCCATACTTTAACGAGAATACTTCTTTCAGTACTCTTGTCACCGTCTCTGGACACTAATGTTGAAGCTAACGCCAAAAGTTCTGTGTCACTCAATTCATCTACAATATTGAGTTCAGCAGTAGAAGCAGCCATAGCAGGAAGTCCAAGTCTCATCCGCATTTCTCCAACAGGAGTGAAATGTTCTTGCTTAGTTTCCTGATTATTGGCAATAGTTTCCCATATTTTTTGTCAGAGAAAAGATTATGCAATACCACATGACATGCAATTTGCAATACACTTAAGCAAATACTTCATTGCATAACTGTTTTCTTTCGAGGGAGAGATAGCAGTTTACTTCAGACTATTTATTTTCTTATTTTAAATATGTGTCATCTATCTGAGTTGCAGTAGATCATGGCTGTGCTGGATTCAATTAAGTACAAAATTACATTATAACCTTGGGCTGGGATCTAGCACATACCCATGTCACCTGCTTAAGCTATAAAATTTACAATTTGACCCAAGTTAACTGTAGTGTGTTAAGGATATAAGTATTGTTCATGTTTATCACATATTTACATGAGATATTCCAATATATTTTCCACTTGGTGTGCAGATCATATTTTGAGAGTTCGAGAATAAGATCTCAGAAACTAGTTTGGTGGATCACAATGAAGCTTCTAACAATGTTTTAGTAAAAGATTATGGTAATAACTAAGTCACATGAGATGAGGACACACACACACACATATTAAGAACAATATAAATTACAAATACAAAAATGAAATATAGACATAAAGTTCCAAACTTTTTAGAAACTAAAACATTTACAAAATATTGAATCATACAACTGCTTACTACATCAATGATGATCAAACCCACAAGAAATTAGAATATTCAATACACACATAATAAAATAGAAGTTTAAGAACCATAAGCAGCAGTTTTATCATTAAGTCATTTGATGTCATCAAAATAAAAATGTATTACATAGATACTAACTAAATGATACTATAGGTGGGAATATCAATGGCAAATATAAAATAGGGTAGGTAATAGAATAGTAAATGGAAAATTATCATGGATGGTCACTGTTAGTAATCATGATACTTGTCAGAATCATCAAAATAATCACCACTGCCAAGTATCTCCTCCATCCTACTACTCCTTCACCTCCTCCCCTATATCCAATCCAATATCTGCATCTGTTGGTCTGAAGGATAACCCCTCGAGATGACCACCATCCTCAAAAGTGACCATCTCTGGCATTGGTTCATTAAGATCCAAGTTGGCTAATGCCAACTCAACACCGTCGTCCAAAATCATATCATCAAGAAATATGTTCCACATCTTCGACTTTCCCTTCAACCACTCCTCCCTCCATTCTAAATAAGATGGAGATCTTAGCGCACATACACCATTCTCTCTACTCTAGACTGCTCAAGCCTACTTTTCTTCAAAGTGTACAAATTCCCTTATATGCTCCAACTCCTCTCGTATCAAGAAGATGAAGTAACCCATGAGAGCAACCTCATGGCTAATTGTTGTACAATAGAGCAGACTGCCTCATGAGTTCCCCCCAAAGCATAAGGATTCTTGAACCCTTTGTCTTTGAGCACATCATAGCCTCAAAATCTCTAAGTGCCGATGGAAAACAATATGAAGCGCCCCTCCACCTCATCAAAGGATGCCCTATCTTTATATATCATTCTCAAATGACTCCTTCCTCCCCCCATCTAATCAACGTGTCCATGTGAGGAGGTTATCTACATGAAGGTCCACCATCGAGCCAATCATTATAGTGGTACTTAGGATTCACCAAGGGAACCAAGCAATGCAAAGGTGTACAACTCTTATCTCACCTAGTGCTAAGAATACCTCATATCATGGTTAATATGATCTCTACTAATGTTCAATACTTATGGCACTCATATTGTATAATAATGATCTTCATGGAGTCAAAGATGGAATCCCAGCTCTCAAACATCTACCGAGATGGGCTAGTCTATGTTTGCAAACTGTTGAGAAATCTAGGGCATCAAGATTACGTGATTTCTCTATTATTGATATTCCTTGTGAATGTGTTTTACTAAAATAGATTAGGGTCTTCCCTTTCGTTAGATTATTATCGTGTTCATTTTCATTAAACAACTACCAAAGCATAAACAATAAAGAGACAAGAGACACACAATTTAGGCTATCAGCCAGGGCCAAAACCTTTCCCAATTGAGAAGAAAACTCAAACGAATTCTTCTTCCTATAGAGACTTCAATTGACGAACACCAAGACCAAGACCCTTGACCTAATTGCCTCTCCAAGACCATGACACAAAGCTTCCTTGATAAGTTCCTTTGAGTCAACGATAGTCAAACCTTTGCTTCTTCCTCCTCGACTACACTTCAAAATTTGGCCCCTTGAATTAGGTCTAAAATCTTCACCCCTAATTCAGAAACCCTAGTTGTAGCTTCTTGGAAAGTGTCACCTTCTAGAAAATTCCCTTGATTCCTTCGCTTAGGATAGAGTCTCCTTCTAGCTAAACTTGGCTTCTCTTTTGACTTTCCCTTCTCCAAGTTCGGTACCCAAGAGGACTGTAATTTTTCTCGGCTTCTTCTGTAGCAAATGATCCTCCTCTTCTTTGCATGTGTCATACCAAAGTGACCCAAAATAGATCCAAAAATGATGTTATAGACTTCATTCTTCCTTTTTCTCTCTTTGTTGATGACGAGGTTCCTTCCCAGGTGATCTTCGCACTTCTTGTTGCAAAGTTGTTCTTGACCGAATTGCTTGCTTCTGAAATGAGGCCGAGCTGCCTATTTATAGTGGTTTGCCAATGTAAATAAGACAACTTGACAGTTTCCTGGGTCGACATGTCATTTGGAGTATCTTTGTTATTTCATTTTGTAGTCGGCTTGAAGGAGATGCTTTTGCTTGGTCTTGGAGTGCTTTCTTATCCTTTTAATAACTCATACGAAAAAGTAACATGCCCAAGAAGGGTCCTTCATACATGACATTGACTTAGTTTGACTTTATGACCAATCCTAATGGCTCTAAATGGGAGCCTTACCTAAAAATAAAATTCCTTGCTCATGAAACCCATGAGACAAGCATTACAATAATAATTTTGCTTTTCTTCTTTGCATCTATTACATAACATCACAATTACACATGTCATTATGAAGACCGAACCTAGTTGCACTTTTCAACACTCACTCTTAGCTGGGGAGGTATTCATAATGGTACTTGGTCATTCTCAATCTGAAGAATTCTCATAAGAAGAGTCGGATTGGTAACCCATCTGTTTAGCATCATATCAACCAGCATTGTCACATAGCAAGGCCTCGACTAACAACTCTATCTCTCCACAAGATTTGAGCTCAATGTTGGCGAGACCAATGATTTTTAGACACCATCATCATTGTCTCTCTCTGAACGTACCCCACCTAGGTTCTCAGGGTGTGTTCCACCAGGACTATTCTTATCTTGGATTCGCGGTCCTCAAAGAATAGCGGTCCTCTACGACTACTCTTATCTTGGATGCCCTAACTCATCCTCAAAGAGCATCGGATGCCAGATGTTTACCCAATCCTCCATTCTATCTTCCCAAGTGAAGACAAGAATGATGTGTCTATCTCTCCCTCTTAATTAGGGAGGATATATCTATTCCAATTAAGGGATGTACTCATTCCTACAAAAGGAATGTACCTAAGCTCCCTCTTGGCTTAGGAATTTTTCTTCCAAGTTTCTACCAAGTAAGAAACTTATTTCCAGGCTCCCTCTTAATTAGGGACCTACAGTAGCTCCTCAGGTGGAGATGATGGGACAGCCAGCTACTTGAAGAACTCCTCCTCATGATGTCATGAATTTATTCAAGAGTCTTCATGTTTTGGGACTGCTTTGTAGGGCATAGAGCATCCATCACTTTCATCCATGAGCCAATCGTGTCTTTATACCTTTCATCGAAAAGTGATCCATTAGTTCCTATCTAGCCTTCCTTCATGCCATGTTGCCTTCTTCATGTCATGTTTCCTTAAGGATCTTTCATCCTACTACATGGACATCATGGGTGGAAGATATCCATAGATCTTCCCTTGGTAGCCCTGCACAAGCCCATCCAGATATCATTCAAAAATAAAGGAATGAACATTAAATCAAAATTACCTTTGTGATGGTCCTTCATCATGCACCAGCATTCGGCATACACATTGACACATCTCCCAAAGATATATACTATCAAGGGTCTCTTTCTTTTTCAAACTTCATCAGAGTCCTCATATCTTTCATGGAGATATCCTAGTCAAATATCTTAGTCCTCGGATGTTGATTGCCTTCTTCATGGTTGCACATTCCACGATCTCTTTCCTTCTTTCTTCACACATTTTCTTACTAGGAAATTTTAATCAGAGTTCCTCCAATCACGATTAACCACCTCATATTTCATATGAGGACATATTATGTTGATTTCATCTAGACAATGTGTGACTCATGCTTTCCCGCATCCTTTCAAAGGAGGAGATCCTTTCTTTTGATCATGCACTCGAGATAGAGCATTTATCCATGTTTACCTACAACCATATGACATGACTTTACAATATCGAATGTAAGATCTCATTTTCCTTTATGTCATCCAGACTTCCTTTAGCAACTTCCTTGATTGAAAAGAAGTATGGGGCAAAGCTTGAAAATATATGGGGTATCCACACTCTTATCTCATTTCAGTCATTATAGGGTGGCAAGGAGGTGCTAGGTTGGTGCATGAAGTCGCCTACAGGTTGGAGCCTGTGAACACTTCAGGGTGGTAGGTTGGTTTAGGATGTTGGGGCATCCATTCAGTAGACTACTAAAGAAACCAAGGCATTGGGGCATCCTTCTAGTGGGAGCTGGAAAAGAATGCTTTCTAGAATTCTATGAATTTGTTGCTTTCATTTCAATTGGGGCCAAAGATTAAAGAATTTATTAGAAAAGTGTTTGGTGGCTTTTGACTCGGAGGGGGTTTTCCAGCTAGTCTTGTGTCTACTGTGTTCTTTCATTTACTGTTATCACTGCATAAACATTAACAATAATTGAAGATTAACTAATGCTCTCAAAAGATTTAAAAGTGCTAATTGTTGATTTGGGGTAGCATCGAATGTGATCTAGCCATGAAAATTGGTGGAGAGGTTAAGGCACATGAGATCTCCAATACCCAGAAAAGGTTTGGGCAGATTCTAAATAGATCAAGAGATATTAAATAACTAATACTTTTAATGGAGTCCCTAAGTCTAAACTTAAGGAAAATAAAATATTAATGTATATTAATATGAATCTGTGTTAGAATGGTCCAAAAGCCATGGATCAAGCCAGATCTAATCTTAGCCGTTGATTAGGACGTAATCTCCGCTGTTGAGATGTAAACAGAAAAAGTATAAAAGGAGGCTTGAGGGGCATTTAGAGAACATACTAAGGGAGACCAGTCAGTTCAATTTTTGGAGCGGGGTTTGCTAAGAAATTGAACCAGTGGTCTGGAGAGCAGTCAAGGGGCAGCGAGTACGGAACAGAGAGATGGGAGATCAACGCAAAAGAGGCAGACGCAAAACCACAGGAAGCCACGCAAAGGCAGCAGAAACTGTGCAGAGCCAGAAGGGCCTGCGTAATCCACGCAGAGGCGGTAGGAGTGATGCAGAACCCCAGAGAGGCTGTGCAGAACCTCAATAGGCTGATGGAGAGGGTTTCAGGCTGACATAGAGGGTTTCAAGCTGTAGTAGAGGTCAGTAGGGCCTATGCTGGGTTTAGGAAAGTGCTGGAAGTTTGTCTATCTGTGGGTAAGCCAGTTTCGAATCCTGTTTTACAAGAAAATTGCTGAATAATAAAATCCTCCCTTACTGCACTAGTTTTCCCACATTGGGTTTTTCCGGGGACATTAGTCCAAAATAACTGTGTTAATGTGTGCATATTTTTGTTTCTACATTACGATGTGATATCTGCAGTAGTATTTATTTTAATGTTTGTTGAAGTAGTTTCATGAATAACTTATGATGAAATAAGTAGGAAAAGTAAATCAGTTGCTACAATGATCAAATTTTCACATGGTATCAGAGCAAGTAATCGGAGACAGAAAGGGAAAATTAGTTATGGGTCGAGACCACGATGCAGAGGCATCCACCTTAGGGGACTCACACAGATTTTCAGAAGATTGCACAAGAGAGAGAGATTTTGATTTCTCTATGTTGGCTTCCAGGTTGGAAGAAGTGGCGTGCATGACTAGTGCTGCATCATCAGAAGTATGGTATATAGACAGTGGAGCCTCGTGGCATATGATGGGAATCAGGGAGTGTTTCTTAGAATATTGAGAAGAGAAGATGAACTTTCAGATCACCATGGGGAACAAGGAAAAGTGTACTCCAGTAGGAAAAGGTACCATAGTTTTTAAGATAGAATCGAGAGAGCGGTTCCGTGCCACAAATGTGCTGCATATGCCAGGATTAGGGATGAACTTACTTTCTGTGTCACAATTACAAGGCAAGGGCTATGACGTCTACTTCATCAAGGAAAAGGTATACGTCAAACACCCGAGTTGGAAAAAGAAAGTGCAGGTCGAGATCAAAAGTAATCGATTGTACAGATTACAACTAGAATCTCCAATGGCATTGATAGGCAGTCATGGGGGCAAAGACTTGAACGAACTATGGCACAGAGGGATGGGTCACTTGCACCATGGAGCTCTGAGAATTCTCAGGAGCACTGTAACAGGAGTTCCAGATCTGAGTACGGAACGAGATGATGTATGCAGGGGATGCACTCTAGGAAAGTATGCCAAGGTGGCATT
Source organism: Pinus taeda (assembly GCA_000404065.3). Classification (NCBI taxonomy): domain Eukaryota; kingdom Viridiplantae; phylum Streptophyta; class Pinopsida; order Pinales; family Pinaceae; genus Pinus; species Pinus taeda. The sequence goes on from APFE030994526.1 coordinate 40,190, forward strand.
TCCTAGGAGAAACCACAGGGCCAAGAGTGTACTAGGATTGGTACATTCAAATATCTGCGGACCTATGTCCGTCAAAGCTCTCAGCGGTGCCGAGTATTTCCTTACCTTCATTGATGACTACTCGAGGAAAACTTGGATCTATTTTTTGAAAACCAAGGATGAGGTTTTCTGTCGATTCAAGGAGTTCAAGGCTCCAATGGAGAATCTGACAGGTAAGAAAATCAAAGTCTTACGCTCAGATAATGGTGGAGAATATGTCGATAAGGACTTCACTAATTATTGCGCTAAGGAGAGCATCAAAAGAGAGTGGACAACTCCCTATAATCCGGAGCAAAATGGGGTGGGAGAAAGCAAAAACAGGACTATTGTAGAAGCAGCTAGGGCCATGTTGTATGATCAGGATATGCCAAAATTCTTGTGGGCAGAAGCATGCAACATAGCTGTCTACATTCATAACACAACTCCTCATCGGCCATTGGACAAGATTACTCCAGAGAAAGTCTTCACTGGGAAGACACCTGAAGTCGGTCATTTCAGGATATTTGGGAGTTTGGCATATTGTCGCATACCCGAAGAAAAGAGGAAGAAGCTGGATCAGATTGCAAAAAAGGGGTATCTGGCAGGATATAGTGAGAACGCAAAGGCATATAGGATCTATCTTCCAGGGAGCAAGAAGGTAGTAGTACGACGAGATGTAGAGTTCATGGAGGACAAAACTTTGAGAAGATCTCGCGAAATGCCTTCCAAGGAGCAGTTGAAAGAGGATCCGTTGGTCATGCCTCTTCAACCAACGGAAGTGAAGAATCCTTCCTCAGATCAGGAAGATTCTCAGGATGAGGAAGATGAGCAAACACAAGCACCTGTTGGCAGAGGAAGAACCAGCAGGGAACTTTGTCAGATCCTACGTGATGTAGAGAACTTCATTGGAGAGCCAAGGAACAGTAAAAGGGAGTGAAAACAGCCAGACAAGTATCAAGCATTAGTCGCTCAGGATGGAGAGCCTGCTAGCTTCAAGGAGGTAGCTCAGCATCAGGTCAGGCTATGCGATGGTGGAGTATAACTCCATAATGGTAAACGATGTTTGAGAGCTCGTGTCAAGGCCTCAAGACATATCTGTGGTAGGTTCAAGATGGATCTACAAGATCAAATATGTTGCGGAAGATAGTATTGAAAAATACAAGGCCAGGTTTGTGGCTAAGGGGTATGCACAAAAGGAAGGGATTGACTATGAGGAAACCTTTGCCCCGATAGTCAGCTATACATTTATTAGGACTGTGATATCTCTTTCAACCCAGATGGGATGGGATATCCATTAGATGGATGTCAAGACGGCATTTCTGAACGGGGTAATAGAAGAAGAAGCATACATTGAACATCTAGAGGACTTTGAAACTCATGCGGAGAAGTCTCATGTATCCAGACTGAAGAAAGCCTTGTATGGGCTAAAGCACGCACCAAGAGTGTGGTATGGTCGAATTGACGGCTACTTGCAGAAGATGGGGTTTGTCAAGAGTGACGCGGATCCGAATCTCTACTATCTAGTAGTAGAGAGCAAGCCACTTATCTTAGTATTATATGTGGATGATCTCTCCCTAACAGGATCATCCAAAGTCATTAAAGACTGCAAGAAGAATCTAGCCACAGAATTCGATATGAAGGATCTAGGACGAATGCACTATTTTCTAGGGTTGGAAGTTTGGCAGCAGAAAGGAGAAATCTTCCTTGGGCAAGGAAGGTATGCTACAGAAATTCTGAAAAGGTTCGGGATGGGAGACTGTACACCTATGGCTACACCAATGATCACCAACTAGAAGAAGATTGATGCATCAAAAGACAAGGATGTTGATCCCACCCTATATTGACAACTCATAGGGTCCCTGATGTATCTAGTGAATACCAGCCCAAATATTTGCTACACTGTCAACACCCTCAGTCAGTTCACGGTGGAACCAAAGAGGGTTCAATGGGCAACAGCCAAGCATGTTCTCAAGTATTTACAGGGAATAGTTGATTATGGGCTCTTGTACAACAAGGGGAAGGATATCAGGTTGAGTGAATTCACTGATACAGATTGGGCAAGAAGTTCTGTGGATTGAAAAAGTACCTCTGGGTATTGTTTCAACATTGGATCAAGAATAACCTCCTGGTGCAGTAGGAAACAAAAGCTTGTGGCTCTGAGCTCGTCTGAGGCAGAATATATGGCAACAAGCATAGCTTCGTGTAAGGCCATATGGCTTAGAAAACTGCTAGTAAACCTATTTAGAAGAAATATGGAGGCAACCAGAATCATGTGTGATAATCAAAGTTGCATCAAACTCTCTGAGAATCCAATATTTCATGATAGGTCAAAGCATATTGATATCCGGTGTCACTTTGTCAGAGATTGTATCCAACGTAGAGTTGTACAGTTGAGCTACACTCCTACAGGGGAACAAGTCGCAGATATCCTCACCGAGGCCCTTGGAAAGTCAAAATTTGACTACTTTAGGGAAAAGATGGGGATGGTAAAGAACCCCTTTTAGAAGTAGTGTGTTAGCAGCACGAATGAAGAGGGAGTTGCAGTGCAGATGCAATGTTGGGAGAAAGGACCAACAATAACACAGATGCAGAGGGAGTTGCAGTGTAGATGCAATGTTGGGAGAAAGGACCAACAACAACGTAGATGCAGAGGAAGGTGCAGTGCGGATGCAGTGCTGGGAGAAAGGACCAACAGTAGCATGGATGCAAAGGGAGTTGTCGTACAGATGCAACAGTGGCAGTGGCAGAACCATGGGCAGCAGTACAGGATGCAACAGTGTAGAGGATGTTGGGTAGGGAGGCCTAGCATCAACACAGGTATTCATGCCGGATGATCAAAGTAATACTTAGTGAGGAGTATTGCTAGAGCACAGTCTTTTCTAAGGAGTGTTGATTTGGGGTAGCATTAGATGTGCTCTAGCCACAAAATTTGGTGGAGAGGTTGGGGCACATGAGATCTCCAATACCCAGAAAGAGTTTGGGCAGATTCTAAATAGATCAGGAGAT
>APFE030994526.1:43662-66546 GCA_000404065.3 Pinus taeda
AACTTAGGGAAAATAAAATATTAATGTGTATTAATATGAATCTGTGTTAGAATGGTCCAAAAGACATGGATCGAGCCATATCTAATATTAGTCGTTGATTAGGGACTTAATCTCGGCCGTTGAGATGTCAACAGAAAAAGTATAAGAGGAGGCTTGAGGGGCACTTGGAGAACATACTGAGGAAGATCAATCAGTTCAATTTCTGGAGCGGCGTTTGTTGAGAAATTGAACCAGTGGTCTGGAGAGTAGTCAGGAGGCAGCAAGTACGGAATAGAGAAACGAGAGATCAGCGCAGAAGAGACAGACATAGAACCAGAGGAAGCCACGCAGAGGCAGCAGAAACTGCGCAGAGCCAGAAGGACCTGCGTCATCCATGCAGAGGTTGCAGGAATACGCAAAGCCCCAGAGAGGTTGCGCAGAGCCTCAGTAGGCTGACGCAGAGGGTTTCAAGCTGTAGCAGAGGTCAGTAGGGCCTACGCTGGGTTTAGGAAAGTGCTGGAAGTTTGTCTATCTGTGGGCAAGCCAAGTTGGCACCCTGTTGTACAAGAAAATTGTTGAATAAGAAAATCCTCCCTTGCTGCACCGGTTTTCCCACATTGGCTTTTTCCAGGGGACATTAGTCCAAAATAACTATGTCAATGTGTGCAAATTTTTGTTTCTGCATTACGATGTGATATCTGCAACAATATTTATTTTAATGTTTGTTGAAGTAATTTCACGAATAACTTACTATGAAATAAGTAGGAAAAGTAAATCAGTTGCTGCAATGATAGAATTTTCACACTAATTGTTAAGGAATATTAATTCACCCCACCCCCCCAGTATTTCCAACAGATTGCTCCTTTTATGATGTCAATGCCTTTAGATTTAACTTCCAAGTTCCTTTGTTAACGGTGATAGACGAGGATGTTTTTGCTACTTCCTTGAATGATCTTCTACAAAGATAAGGACGGGATCATTGCTACAATGATAGGGAGCTTGCCTTATAGCTTTGAATATGATGATAATGCCTTCTCACCTCCAAGATACTTCGACTTCTTCTTGTAGTGCAGATTAGAAATGCTTCTAGGATTTCGAATCTCTCCAAGATGATGTTATCTTCGACTTTAAAGTACTTATGTTAATTTTTTCTATGCTTAAGAGCAATTTACTTCAACTTCTTTATTAGCCCAATATTAATATCCAGTTTAGCAATCACATCAGCATGATAGTAAAATGCAAATAGAACATAAACATAAACAGTAAAAGACAAGCCAAGACAAGAGGACACAAGATGTGGCACCAGCCAGGGACAAACCCCAATGTGGGGAAACCCTTGATCAATTTTTCTTATATTCTTCAATAGTTCAGCAGAGAGAGAGATAGTACAAATTACAAATCTGATAATTTATAACAGCAGCAAGAATCCTTAACCAGAAAAGTCAACGCTGGTCAAATAGGGCAGAATTCTCCCTCTAAGCAGCTCGGTCAAACCCAGTCAACTTTGGCCTCCAACAACAAGCCCAAACAGTCCAAAAAAGTCCAGTCAAATGTTGGTCAGAAAAAGCCAAACTTTAGCCAGATCTAGGTCAAAAGGAAGGTCAAATCACCTCGATTTCAGTGCCCAGATCTGCAGCCTGCCAAGGAGAAGTTCCTCACCAAATCCACAGTCAAGAGGAGGTCGATGTTGGTCAATGTAGTCCAAGAAGCAGCCTCCGCAATTCAATCAATGTAGTCAAACAGTCAAAACAGATCCTCCTTCCTTCGCACGTGTGAGAGACAGCTGCCAGATTTGCACACCCAATCAAGTGAGGAGAGAGAGATGAGTGAAGATGAGATGATGATAAAATAACTTGAGGTCTTCCCCTTATATATGCAATGTTGGGGATGAGCTGGGGGTTTGAATCTCTGTTTTGCTTTATGGCTGACCTTAACAATTTGTCAATAATACAAATAAATTCATATCTTCATTTTATCGAATGATCTTTAGATCAATCCTACACTTCTCAGAGAGAGGAATCCAAGAAAAATATCAGTTTTCATAAATAAGATGACCCATGTGGATTTTGGCCCTAGTTACCAATTTTAACACTCCCTCTCAACTAGGGAGAACTCCATCTGCTAATCCGTCTGTCAGTCAGTACTATCTCTGCCATCAATGCACTGCTCTGCATTGCTCTTCTCTGCTCTACTGAACCATGAACAAGAAGAAGTGATCAAGAATGTATCATACCATTCTCTACTGACCCGAAGTTAGCCCTAGATAAAAGTGAGTGTCTCATACCAATCTCACTGAGCCGAAGTCAATTCCAATCAAAAGAGAGTGTCTCATACCACTCTTACTGACCCGAAGTCAGTGCCAACTGATCCTAGATCAATATCAGTCATCCTAGCATAGGGAGTACAGTAGTACACGATGCGCCCATCGGTAGTACTATGGTCCCTATCCTATTTTCCCTACTCATTGACCAGATGAGAGGTACTTCCCATGAGTCCCAGATTGCATGGGTAGGATGTCTCAGCAAGAGAATAATGAACCACTTATCCTGCCTACATGTTGCCACGAGGTATCATAGGGGAAGGCTAAACCACTCACCCTGTACATAGCAAACCACTACGAGAAGGTTGACCCACTCACCCTATGGTTGCCCGTCACTCCAAGAAGTACCCCAAGCCCCCTGAACCTCCCAGAGCTCAATGTCCATCTCATACAGGACCCTCAGAAGAGGGTCTCTCCACGACTCCAAGTCGTTCTCGGAAGGCTAAGAACTTTACCTTCCCTAGGGGCTTTGTCAGAATATTGGCGACCTGCTCATCAGTCCCAATGTGATGGAGCCTTATTGCTCCTCGTTGTACCATATCCCGGATAAAGTGATACCTGACATCTATGTGCTTGGAGCAATCATGAAATATGGGATTCTCTGATAATTGGATCCCACTCTAGTTGTCGTAGAGGATCACGGCGGTATCAAGCACATGTCCAAATAGCTCACTTAAGAGCTTCCTCAACCAAACAGCTTTACAAGAGGTCATACTAGCAGCTATGTATTCGGCCTCAGCGGTGCTCAAGGCAACCGATTTCTGCTTCCTACTCATCCAGGATATCGAAGCAAAACCCAAAGAAAAGAGCACCCAGAAGTGCTCTTACAATCCACTACACTGTTCGCCCAATCAGCATCAGAATAACCATGCAGCCTCACATCTCTGGCAGTGTATCTCAGTCCATGAATGATTGTGCCCCGAAGATAGGTCAGAAGATTCTTGGCACCAATCCAATGTATATGGTGAGGCTCAACCATATATTGGCTCAACGTATTAACTACAAAACATATGTCCGGATGGGAGTTCACTACGAACATCAATGCTCCTATGAGTTGATGATACTCAAAAGCATTTCCTAATTCAGGTCCGGCAGCACTACCACATAACTTCTTGAAGTTAAGCTCCATTGGGGTAGTCATAGGCTTGTATTCCACCATCCCAAATCTCTCCAATATCTTCACAACATATTTTCCTTGAGATAGGAAAATGCTGGCTTTTGCCAGACCTCCAACCCTAGGAAGTAGTGCATCAATCCTAGGTCCTTCATCTCAAATTCAGAAGCCAAGTCCCTCTTACATTTGTGAATGAGAGGGTTTGCACCTGTCAGAAAGAAGTCGTCCACATAGAGGACTAGTATGAGAGGTTTATCATCTTCAGCCTTAAAGTAAAGGTTCAGATCAGCTTCACTTCTAGTGAATCTCGGCTTCATCGGGTAGCTATCAATCCTCTCATACCAAGGCCGGGGTGCTTGCTTCAAGCCATAGAGAGCTTTCTTCAACCTGCATATATGAGATTCCCAGTCATGAACCTCAAACCCCTCGGGTTGTTCCACATAGACTTCCTCTTTGATCGAACCATGCAAGAAAGCGGTCTTGACATCCATCTAATGTAGGTTCCATCCTTGCGAGGCAGCAAGGGCTATGATCGAGCTGATGGTGGTGTATCGGGCAACAGGTGCAAATATCTCATCGTAATCTACACCTTCCTTTCAAGAGAAGCCTCGAGCAACAAAGTTATCCTTGAACTTTTTTGCACATCCATCAGCTCCATGCTTGATTTTGTAGAGCCACTTAAAGGTGACTACTGATTTGACTTGGCGTCTAGGGACCACATCCCAGTCATCATTCTTCATAATAGACTCATATTCTTCATTCATAGCATCCTTCCATACTTGTTGCTTCACGGCTTCTTCGAATGATGAAGGCTCATTTTGAATGATAGTGCTCATGACAATCAAGTATCCTTGATACCTGTTTGGCTTCTTGCTCTCACAAAATGTCCCCATTGGTGCAGTATGTCTCTCGGCATCTTTGAGAGTCTCCCTAAGCTATGAGGGTCTCCTCTCGAAGAAGGAGGGCTCTCGGGGAGGAGGATCAATAGGATCCATAGGTTCATCAACATCAAGCATCGTCTCGTCCTCTTTTTCACCCTATTTTCCGGTGTCAGCTTCTTTGTCCTTCCTTTGAATAAGAAGGTTGTTGATCTCGTTGAGGGCCATATCTTTGTCAAAGGTGACATCATGACTTATCTCAACTTCCCTTTGACCAGTCACATAAATTCTATAACCCTTATAACTTTCGTTATAGCCAACAAAGATTCCTTTCTTCCCTGATGCACCCAATTGGCTTCTTTTCTCTTTCGACACATGAAAATATACGGGACTTCCAAAAATTCTAAAATGAGAGACATCAGGTTTCTTACCAGTGAACATTTCTTCGGGAGTCTTGGAGTCCAGTGCTTGATGAGGGCATTGGTTTTGAAAATACACGGCAGTATTTGCAGCTTCGGCCCATAGAAACTTCGGAAGCCCTTGATCATGAAGCATGGCACGAACAACTTCTACAATAGTACGACTCTTCCTTTCAGCCACACCATTCTGCTCAGGAGTGTATGGTGTTGTGGTCTCCCTCTTAATGCCAGCTTCTTTGCAATAATCATGGAGTTCACTGATTCATACTTAGTCCCATTATCAGTGCTCAACATCTTGATTCTCTTCTCGGATTGGTTTTTGATCATGGCTTTGAAGTGATGGAACCAGGTGAACACCTCATCCTTCTTTTTCAAGAAGTAGATACAAGTCTTGCGAGAATAATCATCCATAAAGGTGAGATAATATAAGTATCCTCCCAAAGAGTTTACGGGCATCATACAAAATATGTCAGAGTTGATCAATTGCAATATATTTGTGGTCTTGCTATTACTTGAGGGGAATGGTCCCCTTGTAAGTTTTCCATCAGCACATCCCAGACATACACCTTCATGATCTACTTTGAACTTGGGCATATCAGTCACCATCTGTCTCATATCGGCAAGAGCCTTATAATGAAGATGGGCAAACCTTCAGTGCTATAGTTCAGATTGTAGAGATGTGTTGCAAGACATGGCTCCCAATGGACTTCCTCCAACTTGATACAAAGTGACAACCCTGAACCCAAGAGTAAAAGCATCTTTAAAATTCCTTTCCAAACATGTACCTTTCTATCGATGAATGCCACCTTGTATCCTTTGTTTTCCATTGCCGAAATGGACACCAAGTTCTTCTTGAGATCAGGTACATATAAAACTTCTTGTAAATGAATTGTGTTACCTTGATTCAATTGAAGGGTAACATTCCCTACTCCCTTTACGGGATAGGTGGCATCGTCTCCAAGAATAATCTCCAAGTTTGTCTCCTTCTCCATCAGATTAGAGAGAGCTTCCTTGTATCCGGTGAAGTGCCTTGAGGCACCACTATCAATTAGCCAGTTCCCTAAAGTGTTTGGTAGAGAGGTAGTGGAGAGGGCCAATATAAGATAGTATTCCTTTTGCTTATTCTTAACAACATTTGATTCTTCATATCTAGAGTTCCATGCTTTCTTGTAGGGTTGACCATTTCCTTGATGTCCCGCATTACTTTTTCCTTTGCCATTGAACCTACCATTCCTTTGATTGTTGTTGTTGAAATTACCCCTGGAATGATTGTGATCATCATCATGTGATGTGTCCCTTCTATTTGAACACTCCCTTGCATAACAGCCAAACTTATTGCAAACAAAGCACCTACCCTTCCTTCCACCAGGCTTTCCATTGAAATGACCTTTAGACCTTGCAATATTTCTCATTTTGGCATGCGCAGAGAAAGAAGTGGGGTTGTTTCTATTAGAAGGCATTTTTTGCTCCACCATTATTGTTTCTTCTTGAATGCATCTTGAAATTAATACTTCAAACCTTGGAATTCGATCATTATTGAGAATAGTGGTTCTAAATATATACCACTCGGGTGGGAATCCTCCAAGGGTAGTGATAGTAAGCTCCCTGTCAGGATTGACCTCTCCAATTGAAAGTAGATCATTCTTGATCTCAGTCATCCTTAAGAAGTAGGATTGAATATCCTCGTCCTTGCCCTTCTTAATATTCTTCAATTTATTTTTAAGAAATAAAATGTGATTTGCATCACTAACCTTGAACATGTTGACCAACCTGTCGTAGATCTCCTTGGAGGTGTTCAAATCGGAGATGTAGGCCACCATACGCTTGTCAATGGAATCTCTGATAATCTTCTTCGCTTTGACTTCAACGTTATTGTACTTGGTCTTCGTAGCAGCTGGTGCATTTGAAGGAGGCTCAGGGATTTTTCCCTTCACATAATAAAACACTTCTTGTTCTTCCAAGGTCAAATCAAAAGACATCTTCCATCCATGATAGTCAGACTTTTCACGGAGATTGTCTTCAGCTAGGAAGTGGGATGAGGAACCCAGTGAACCTTTTGTCCTTGTCCAACTGTCTTTAGTAATTGTTCTTTCACTCTTGCTTGGGCTTTGTCTTCACCTCAGCTCTGATACCATGTTAATTTTTGGTATGTTCTATGCTTAAGGGCAATTTACTTCAATTTCTTTATTAGCCCAATATCAATATCTAGTTTAGCAATCACATCAGGATGAGAGTAAAATGCAAATAAAACATAAACATAAATAGTAGAAGACAAGCCAAAACAAGAGGACACAAGATATGGCACCAACCAAGGACAAACCCCAATGTGGGGAAACCCTTGATCAATACTTCTTATATGCTTCAATAGTTCAGCAGAGAGAGATAGTACAAATTACAAATCTAATAATTTAATGACAGCAACAAGAAGCCTTAACCAGAAAAGTCAACGCTAGTCAAACAAGGCAAAATTCTTCCTCTAAGCAGCTCAGTCAAACCCAATCAACTTCAACCTCCAACAGCAAGCCCATACAGCCCAAAAACAATCTGAAAAAGTCCAGTCAAATGTTGGTCAACAAAAGTCAAACTGTGGCCAGATCTAGGGCAGTCAACACTGGTCAAATGGGAGGTCAAATCACCTCGATTTTAGTGCCTCGATCTGCAACCCGCCAAGGAGAAGTTCCTCACCCAAATTTGCAGTCAAGAGGAGGTCAACACTGGTCAACGCAACCCAAGAAGCAGCCTCTACAATTTGGTCAAACTGGTCAACACAGTCAAAACAGATCCTCCTTCCTTCGCACGTGTGAGACAGCTGCTAGATTTATGTACCCAATCAAGCGAGGACAGAGAGATGAGTGAAGATGAGATGATGATAAAATGACTTGAGGTCTCCTCCTTTTATATGCAATGTTGAGGATGAGCTGGGGGTTTGAATGTTTGTTTTGATTGTTGGCCGAAATTGACAATTTGTCAATAATACAAATAAATCCATATCTTCATTTTTACATGTCAGAATCGGATGATCTTTAGATCAATCCTACACTTCTCAGAGAGAGGAATCCAAGAAAAATATCAATTGTCATAAATAAGATGACCCATGTGGAGTTTGGCCCTAGTTGCCAATTTTAACAACTTTGAGCCAACTTGCTTATAGATAACTTGATGAGGGTCTTTGTGGTCTTTTGATGATGACTAGAGCATCCAAAATTTTTGTTGTTGTAGACTCTTCTTCGATCTAGGGTTTTATTCTTTAATGTAGATCTTGATCTTCTTAGATGCCTTTCTTGAAACTCGATCCTTGAGTGTCACTTTGATTAGATGTGCTTCCTTTGACTTTAGCACCTTAGCTCTTATACCATGTTAAGAAATCTAGGGCATTGGCATTAGGTGATTTCTCTTCTATTAGTGACTATTTGTGAATTCTTTTTACTTGTTTAGGTTAGGATCTTCTTTATGTTAGATTATTGATGTTCTTCTTCATCAAATAGTAACCAATGGATGAACATAACTAGACAAGAGACACAACATGTAGGCTATGAGCCAAGGCCAAAACCTCTCACTCTTTAAGAGGAAAACCCACACAAAATCTTCTTATAGAGATTCCAATTGACGAATACCAAGACCAAGACCCTTGACCTAGTAGCCACTCCAAGACCAAGCCACAAGTCCTCTTGATTGTCTTTTCTTCTCTTGACACCTCTTTCTCTTTGATCTTCTCAGCATTGAGACATTGACATCATTGAGATCTCATCTAGATCTCTTCTCATGAGACCTTCTTACTCTCATCATCAATGAACTATGGTTGTACCAAACTGTTATGTCTTCAAGACTATATCTCTGATCCATGACAGAGAGAACCTTGAACTTGTCTCTGTATCTTTAATATGAACTTCCTTACTATGGTTGGCCTAGAAGATATCCTTGAGGTCTCTTCCTTCTCTATCTGAGTTTCATCTTCTATATTGAACCGTGGCACCTGAATTGTACTCAAGAGGGATTTGAATTCTGTTTACCATAGAACTGTAGCCTTCTTCACCGAGTAGAATACCTGAAACAGAGATGATCCGAATTTCCTTGCTGCCACTGTTCATTGACTTCTTCATTGCACTTTTTATTAACTTCCTTGCTACTCCTTCCATTCGAGTTCATATCTGTTCTAGAGATCCAAACTAATCTTTGTAATACCCATCCGAAATTTCAGAGAGATCCGAAAATTTGAACTGTCCTTTCTGTGATGACCCTAGCCCCGTATATATAGTCATCCATCCATATAATAAGCCGAATTTAGCATCCGAATGGGTGTGTCACTTTCGGTGAGCCGACATGAGTTATTACTTCATTTTGCAGGCCGACCTCAAGACAAGAGGATTTTGCTTGTCTTTGGAGGCCTTTCTAGACACTTAATTGACTCATATACATTTTACACATGCTCAAGAAGAGGTCTTCATACATGACATTAATTCTTTGACCTTAATGACAAATCCTAAGGCTCTCAATGGGAGCCATCTAAAAATAAAATCACTTGCTCATAAAACCCATGAAGCAAGGCTTACAATAATAATTTTACTTTCTTCATTACATCATTTACAAAAGTTACAATTACATGTCATTATGAAGACCGAACCAAGTTACACTTTTCAACACCCCATATCCTTTTGGACTGTTGTTTTTCCACGATATTGGAGTCTAGGTTAGAATCTTACAATCACTAACGCTACCAATCCAAGTATCACAACAAACTACTTTGCACAGTGAAATATAAACAACAATAGATCTACACATGGACAAATATAGACAACTTTTTACAATTTTCAATAACCCAACTTTGTTATATTAACAAACTATAATACAACTGTCTAGGGCTCCTGTATCAGGGATAATGGTCCTCATAAATCCACTAATACAAGACTACAATTGGGACTTTGTGTCAACAACTATGACAACCAAACTGTCCGAACAGGATACACTAACCGTTTGTCTAATGTAGCATGCTCTCTCAGCTCCTCTTGATCGTATCGTGAACACACCTGTCAGGTCCTTTGGCTCTCGATCAACAACAACTCCAATCTGCCTCTATCAATGTACTAGCTCCTTTAGGTCACCAAACACAGCTCCAATCTACCCTCTAGTTGATCATTCGTTCACCAATGCCTCCACACTTCAGGTCTTCTTTTGAGGTGTTCACTTTCTCCTTAGTTCCTTTGGGACTTCTTTCCGACGAGCTGCTCCTAAGTCCTTCAATGGCACAACTCTTAGGGACTTCTTCCCACTAGTGCCTTCCTATGTTGCGCGATGAAGAAACACTTTGGGCATGGAGGGTTGCCACCTATCACTATCAAAAGTCCTTCTCCAACAATGAACTTGGGCTGATGTAATTTGCTCACCTTAACCTCCTTCCTTTGTCCTTCAAGGATCAGTCTTGAGCTTACACAAATCTTCACCCTTCTTATAGCAGCCAAAGTCCTCCTTGTCCACTGATCTAGGGCTACTAAGCCCATCCACTTGCTATCCTCCTTAAAGCCTTAGGAGGACCTGCAAACTGTCACAAGAAACTGTTGTTCTAGCTCCTCTAGAACAACCCTTCAACCCAGCAAAATTTCTCCACAGACTTGCAACCTTCTTAACATCCTTCTTGCCTTCGGCCCTCTCTGAAATTTTGTGATACCACAGATTCGAACCTTAGATTGTGGCTTCCCTCACATGTCCAACAGAGACCTTATTTCTCCATAACTTACCTCACTCTTCTTAGGGACATTATTGGCCTGCTAACCCGCATTCTTCCCAAGTGCAAGAGCCCTACAATAGCCTTGTTATGACTTGGTCCTTGGACAAGATCACCTTCTAATTTTTGTCCTTGTTTTCACCTAAGGAACAAAGATAATTATGGGCTAACAGCTCGACCCTATGAGACTGCTTTCCACTTCTTATCATAGGTACATAAACTAGGCTACATGTCTAGTTGTTAGCTCCAGTGTTGCAAACATTGTGATTTTTTAGGTTTGCCAATAACATCACCCGATTTTTATTTTTATTTTTATTTATTTTTATTTTTATTTTTTTTCTGAAAAAATTGCGATTGTGTCCAAAAAAACCACGATTCAAGCAGCAAAAATTGTGGCCCTCTGGGGCAGCGCAGTTTAAAAGCGATTTCATGAGTTTTATTTCCCATTTTTAGCATACAGACTTGTTTGAGAGCTAAGGAGGAGAGGAAGGCAACTATTAGGGCATAGGAGGAGAAAAACGTGAGATTTTAGCATCCCAAGCAAGAGAAATTCATGTTTGGACCAAATTCCTTCAGCAAACCGTCGTTTCCAGGTATGGGCACCAAATTTGGCCAATTTTTTTTTTTTTTCTTGTTTTTGCTTGGGTTTTTATAACTCATTGATTATCAATGATTTTTGAGTGGATTTGATGGTATTTTTTTTTCATTTTTGTTGCATAGAGTAGAAAGGGTTCATTTTCGTCAAAAATGCAAAAACTTTATTGTTAGATTTATTAGTTTAATTTTTTCTTGTGCTCTATTTTTTTGCATTATTTTTTATTGGGTTTAAATGTGCATTTTTCTATTATTGTTCAATTGAGTTGAGGTTTTTTTCTTTTGTCAAAAAATCAATCTGTTGTGTCATGTATGTAATTTTTTTTTTTTAACTTGCAATTCTTCTTGTGCCATAGGTTCACCTTTCAAATTTCAACTTCAAGCTTCATCTTACATTAACACTCAAGAGTTCAACCAAGTTACAAACATGCCAAAGAAATTGGACCCTCTGTGGGAATTTGGTGAACCTGATGGAGGGTTTGATCGATCAAACTTGTCTTGCAAGTTGTGTGGACATCATATGACGGGGGGGTTTATAGACTGAAGTATCACCTTGCACAAATCCATGGACATGAGGTAGGGCCTTGCACCAATACAAATGCAAAAATCATCTGAAGAGCCCTCAGATCATTGGAAGAATTAGAGCAACCCAAATTGTCCAAGTTAGATATGAGGAAGCAATTAGCAGGGAGAGCGTTAGGAGGTGAATATGAAATTGGCACTGGTTCTACTTTAGCATCAATATCTACAACCAACCCTGTAGCTACCTCATTATTTTTTGTTCCTAGAACCACGGTTGGTTCACAACCATCTATCTCTTCAATGCTTAAAAAAAAAGAAGAGAAAGAACAAGCTGACAAGTTTTTGGGCAAGTTTCTCCTTTGGAGTGATATTCCTTTCAACGTTGCAAGGAATAATCCATTTTTCCAGCCTGTTGTTGATGTTATTGCAATTGTTGGCCTAGGGTACAAAATCCCTTCTTATGATGACTTTAGAGGCCGCATTCTTCAAGATGAAAAGGTTGACTGCACCAAAAGATTGGAGGAGTTTAGGGCATCATGGGCACAAACATGATGCATTGTGATGTCAGATGGTTGGACCGACCAAAAGGGGAGAAGCCTTATAAACTTCTCGGTTAATTGTCCTAAGGGGACAATGTTTATGAAATCTGTTAATGCATCTACACATATCAAAGATGCAAAATTATTATGTGATATGTTGGATGTTTTTATTTTGGAGGTGGGTGCAGAACATGTTGTCCAAGTCATAATGGACAATGCTACAAATTATGTTGCTGGTGGTAAGATGTCTATGGAGAGGCATTCTACTTTATTTTGGACCCCTTGTGTTGTAGATTGTATTGATTTGATGTTGGAGGACATAGGAAAAATTTCCTTTGTCAAAGATATTGTTGACTCATCAAAAAGCATTACAAAATTTATATATAATCATGCATATGTGCTTAGATTGATGAAAAATTCACCAACAACAAGGAGTTGTGTGTCCGCCATTACACGGTTTGCAACCAGTTTCATATCTCGTCAATTCCTCTTAAATTCTATGTGGGATGTAAAGAAAATGTTTCTTTCAGATGAGTGGCGTGCTTTAACATTTAGCCACAAACCAGAGGGAGAGGCCATATGCAGATTAGTTTCATACCAGGAAAAACTTTTGGGCAGGAGTGTAGGAGGTGTGTAGCGTTATTGAACCTTTGGTAAAGGTTCTTCTATTAGTTGATGGTGACAAGCCCGCAATGGGCTATTTGTAGGATGCCATGGACAGGGGCGAAGAATCCATTCGGACCTACTATGATGGATAAGGGAGATGAGGAGTTTCAGAAACAACTCCTCCAATGGGAAGTGATTGATGAACGATGGAACAACACACTCCATTGTCCCATTCATGCTGCAGGGTTCAGGTAGAACCCTGCATTTTCTTACCCATGTGGGTTCTTATTTGATGTTGAGATCATGGATGGATTCTTAACCTATGTTCAGAGGATGGTGCAATCTCCAACAGAATGTGCAGAAATCATCAAAGAAATGGAGATATACAAGATAGCCGGTGGCACATTTAGCTTTGAGATGGCTTTGGTTGATAGGAAGACTAAAATGCTAGGTATTTTTTAGTTTATTTCAAATTTCATTGTCTCTTCAAGTACATAACTTCATACTTTGCTTCAACTTTCAAATTTCATTTTTTTCTTATGTTTATCTTATTTGTAATTTTGTTGTAGATGCATCGTGGAGAAGCTATGGTGCCAGAGTATCCCATCTGCGAAAGCTTGCTATTCGAATCCTCAACCAAACATGTAGCTCCTCAGTATGCGAGCTCAACTGGAGTGTATTTGAAAAAATACACAACAAGAAGCGCAACAAGTTAAACTGAAAACTTAAAATATTCCAAATTTCCAATTAATTTTTTGAATTCATTAAATAATATTTTTTTTATAATTATTATTTTATGATCTTTGTACAGGATGGAATCCCAGCGACTTAATGATATGGTCTATGTCTACTACGATCTTCGATTGTGGGTGAGGCAACTTGAGAAGATACTTGATATGGAGGCCATCTCATTGGATGGGATTGACACCACTGTTGCATTGAGGGTTGAGGCCGAGAGGCCTCTCATGGACTTTGTCGATGATTGGTTAGAGCAGGAGGTGGTGGAAGGCGTAGAGGGGGGGGGGGAGGAGGAGGAGGAGGAGGATGTGACACCACCTACCCAAGCTACCCCTGCCACCAATAGAGGACATGGTCTACCTCCCATAGCTCCTAGTTCTTCAACTTCTAGAGCACAACAGAGTCCACTGCCAACTCCACCGACATCTACATCTAAAGGGAAAGAGAAAGCTATTGCATTTTCTCGCAAGAGGGGCAGAGGAAATCAATAGTATTAGTTATTTGATTCATTTCATTGTATATGACATTATGACTAATGATATGAGATACATTATTATAATTTTTGTTGATATTTTGAGGCTGATTTGGGACTCAGGAGTCAGGACTTACTGTTTAGGACATGATTCAATGTTATGTGTGATGTAGCACTAGAAATGATATTACACGTCATATATATTAGTTCTTTTATCATATTTATGTGTCAATGTATTTATTTTATGTTGTAGATGCTTTAGATATTAAAAAAATTGAAAAAAAAATGAATATTTTTGTATTTTCCGATTTTTACCGATCTTTTCCCGATTTTTACAATTTTTCCTATTTTTTCCCCTCATCGATTTAATCTCGATTGCGATTTTTGCAACATTGGTTAGCTCTCACAACTCGGTTGCTCTTCCTATTTTACTTGTGCCAAAACAAACCCAAACCAAAGACAAAAACATGTCCTTTCTTCAACTCTTGATCTACTCGGCTACCTCAGGCATGTGAAGTCTTTTTTGAGAGAAGAATTACTCTTGTTGGATGAGGAAATGATCCTCTAACTCCCTCTTATTTATATGCTTCTTAGGGTAGACGACTAGCCCTTCTAAGATGCTCCTTTAACTAAGGTTGACTTGAATCTTATTTATATGCTTCTTAGGGTAGATGACTAACCCTTCTAAGATGCTCCTTTAACTAAGGTTGACTTGAATCTTCTAGCTTTTTTACCCACATAAACACATAAAAAATCATTTTTTCCATTTCTCCAAGGCATATCATGGTGCTTGAAGTTGCCCCTTGCTCCTTTAAGGGTTCTCTTTCATCTGCATGTGCGAAGTCATCAAATCTCCTCATGGTTTTGGCCCCATGGTCATCAAAGCTTGGGTTCTTTACCCACAAATGACCTTATGAAGCCAATTCCTACACCACCCTCTAGCCTAGGGTTTGGAGTACCACCCAAGCCACAAATCTCAACACTCCCTTTTAGCAAGGGAGGTACTTCCAACACTAGGAAGTCTCCACCATCATCATCTTTGGTGACACTAGCCCATCTAGCGTCCACCATTGCAGCAAACTTGGTAGAATGAACCACGCTTTCCTGGTAGTGCCTCTGCCTCATCTCATCTGGACTTGAATACCTCAACACTTCCATAGGGATGTTCCCTCTGAAGCTAGACTCCCTCTGAGTCTACACTAGCTCAAACTGCTACTAATCCCATGTTCTACAACATCAATATGAGTTGCAATCAAACATGAGCCATCATCATCACAAACCTGTCTTGCAAGCACTCATCCTCCTGGGTCAAACACAATTCATGCACATCCCTCCAATCCCAGATATGCAACATCATGATCCAATGAGGAAACTAGCCTACGAACATGCAATCCATCACATGAAGCAATCTCGATCAACCCAATCTCGTCCATGCCAAGGCAACCCTCGAGTTGTCCCAACGATCCATTGCAAGTTATAAGAAGTCCATGTTTAGTAACCTGCCCTACAACAAACTATTGTTCACCAGGCTCACCACCAATCCACCAGAACTCCCAACCAATATCACTGCCAAGCTAGTCAAGATCACATCTCCATGCCTTCAGTTGAACTCTCTGCTCCATGAACTAGATGATCTTAGCTCCCTCTGAGTTGCTTCACTGTGCACACTCTAGTTCACTGGCCCTTCAAACTTGACTCTGATACCATGTTGTCTTTCCACGATACTAGAGTCTAGGTTAGAATCTTACAGTCATTGACGTTGCCAATCGAAGTATCACAACAAACTACTTTGAACGACGGAATATAAACAGTAGTAAATCTACTTGTGTACGAATATACACAACTTTTTACAATATTCAATAACCCAACTTCGTTATATTAACAAACTATAATACGTTTATCTAGGGCTCTTGTACCAAGGTTAATGGCACTCATAAATCCACTGATACAAGATTACAACTGGGACTTGGTGTCAACGACTATTACAACCAAACTGCTCGAACAAGATACAATGACTGTTTGGCTGATGTAGTGCACACTCTCTGCTCCTCTTGGTCGTATCTTGAACACACATGCTCGCTCCTTTGGCTCCTCATCTGCAACAACTCCAACCTGCCTCTATCAATGTACCAACTCCTTTAGGTCACTGAATACGGCTCCAATCTACCCTCTAGTTGATCATTCATCCATCAATGCATCAACACTTTGGGTCTTCTTTCGAGTTGTTCACAACTCTGTTTGTGAACAACTCTCAATTTCCCATTGTTGCTCCTCAACTCCTTTTGGACTTCTTTACCACTACTTACTCCTCAATCCTTCAAGGACACAACTCTTAGGGATTTCTTCCCACTAGTCCCATCCTGTGCTACATGATGAAGACACACTTAGGGCATGGAGGGTTGCCACCTATCACTGTCAAAAGTCCTTCTCCAACAATGAACTGTTGATTTGCGGTAGCATTGGATGTGCTCTAAGCCTCAAATTTGCAGGAAGGCTTAGACACATGCATTCTCTGATACCCAGAAATCTTTTTCGGAAATTCCACCCGCAAACAATTTTATTAAAATAATTAATTATTTTTAATGGGACCCTAAATCTAAACTTAGGAAATTAAAATAATTAATGGGTATTAATCTAAACTATGGATGGATCTTCTAGAAGAAGCCAGAGATCAACTCAAATGATCCTAACCATTGATTAGAATCTAATCTGGGTTGTTGAATGGTCAACGAGAGGATTATAAGAAGAGACTTGATGGGCACTTGGAGAACACACCAGACGCAAATACTCAGTTACCCAAGTAAGATCGATTTTTTCAGTGGTCGAAGTTCGACAAGAGAAAATTGAATCAGAGGGAGAGTCGCTGGCGAAAAAGAGAGTGAGGGCATCAACACATTCAGAGAGTGCAAAACAGCAAGATGCAGAGCAGGAAAAGGGTGACACAAAAGGAGGCAGCGCAGAGGCAGTTTGACGCAAAGCCTGTGTGGGCAGCTTGACGCAGAGCCTAAGAGAGCAATTTGACGCAAAGAGGATCAGAAGGATTCCTGGGGTAGAACTTGGTCAAAAAAAGTGTCTGTAAAATTTCTCATTCCTATTTTGCTGGATGTAAATTGTACAAGAGAATTTGCTGAAGAATAATAGAAACCTTCATCTGCTGCATCGATTTTCCCACATTGGGTTTTTCCGGGGACGATTGTCCAAAAATAATTGTCACTATGGTTGTATTTGTGCTAGTATATTTCCTTACATTAACTTTCTGCAATGTTTTGATTGTGAAGGCTGTAGTGGAATATATTTCAATATTTGTTGTAAGAATACTGTGGATAACTTATTTCTGAGATAATAAGTAGAAGAAATAATATTAATCACTGCAGTGGGATTTCTGTTTAGAAGTTTTCACATGGTAGCAAAGCTACAGGGAAGCAGAAGAAAGAAGTCGGAGGACCCAACATTGAAAGGAGAAGAGAATTTGAAATTCCTGCAGGGGCAAAAATTCGAATTTCCCAAAGGATTACACAATTCAAGCCAAGGAGACTGGATTTCATGGGAAAACTCTCTCTGAGTGAGTCGACAGAGAGGTAAGTCTTTTCAATCGAAATTTGTCAATGGTAGAAGGAACAGCGTAGCAGAAGGTTCAGCAAGGAGGGTTGTCTCAGGTGGGATGCAATTTTTTCCTGCAAGAGTTGTTGGGATAGGTTAGCATAAGAAATTGGCACAATATGGGTACTCAAAGTGTCTCAGACTTATCTACCAAACTAGATGAAGAATTCACATGCCTAGCAAATTCAACTTCAGCGAAGGTTTGGTACGAGAACCTTTCTCGAGCTACCAAGAAGAACAAATGGACTTCCAAATAACTATGGGAAACAGAATGAAATGTACTCCAGTAGGAAAAGGCACCATAGCTTTTCAGATAGAAGCAAGGACCAACATCTAAGCCACCAATGTTCTACATGTGCCAGGATTAGGAATGAACTTGATTTCAGTGTCTCAGTTATATGACAAGAGATATGATGTATACTTCATGGGAAAGAAGGTATACATCAAGCATCCAAGCTGGAAGAAGAAAAAGCAAATTGGAGTTCAAAGCAACAAGTTGTATAGGTTGTAGCTCGAATCACCACAACTGTAATAGTGAGAAGGAGAGAAATGAATTATGGCACGTGAGAATGGGGCACTTACACCATGGAGCACTAAAAATGCTTAGAGAGACTATTACAAGGGTACTAGTCCTTAACAATGAACATGATGACTTATGCAAAGGATGTGTGCTAGGAAAGTATGTTAAAGCAGCTTTCTCCAAAAGTAACAATAGAGAAGAATGTGTATTAGGATTGATACACTCAAATATCTGCGATCCTATGTCCATAAGGGTTCTTAGTGGTGGTGAATACTTCATCACCTTTATCGATGACCACTCCAGAAAAACCTGGATCTATTTCTTAAAGACCAAGGATGAGGTCTTTGATCATTTCCGAGAGTTTAAATCTCTTGTTGAAAATATGATAGGGAAAAAGATAAAGGTATTGCGTTCAAGTAATGGAGTATACAGACAAAGACTTCACAGAGTTCTGCACAAAGGAGGGCATTAAAAGAGAGTGAACAACTCCATTAATTTGGAGCAGAATAAAGTAGCAGAAAGGAAAAATAGAACTATTATTGGGGCAACCAAAGCTATGTTGTATGATCAGGATCTACCTAAGTATCTATGGGCAAAAGCTTGCAACACAACAATATATATCCAGAATAGAACTCCTCATAGAGCATTGAGGATGAGAATGCCCAAAGGAGTTTTCACAAGAAAAAAACCAGAAGTCAGTCATCTCAAGATATTCAAAAGCGTGGCTTATTGTCACATTCCAAACAAGCGTAGTACACTGGATCAGACTACAAAAAAGAGGTATCTCATAGGATATAGCAAGACCTCAAAGGCATATAGAATTTACATTCCTAGCAACAGGAAGATTGTAGTAAGACGGGATGCAAAGTTCATGGAAGATAGAGCTTTCAGGAAATCTTGTGAGATGCTTGCAGAAGATCAATCAGGAGATATTCCATTAGTCCAAGAGAAGCAAGGGTAGCAAGAAGGACAGGCAAGAGGACATACACCTAGAGTGACCAGCACCAGTATCTCCTCAGAAGGAGGGAATGCAGATGATTCTCAACAGACGGGACGACAAGATCAGGAGGAAGAGTTGGTTGAGCCCCCTACCACCAGTGGTAGAACTAGCAAAGAAGTACGACAGGCACTGAGGGCCGCAAAGGAGTTTGCTGGAGCTCCTAAAGCCGAGAAGAGGTGGCGTAGACAACCAGATAGATACCAGGCATTGGTAGCTCAAGTTGAAGAACCCTCTAGCTTCCAGGAAGTTGTTCAACACCAAGAATGGATTGATGCCATGGTGGAAGAATACAACTCCATCATGACGAATGATGTCTGAGAAGTAGTACCTAGACCACAAGATAGATCAGTTCTAGGATCACGATGGATCTATAAGATCAAGTATGTTGTAGACGACAATATAGAGAAGTACAAGGCAAGGTTTGTGGCAAAGGGGCATGCTCAAAAAGAAAGAATAGACTATGAAGAGACCTCCACCCCAATTGCTCAATACACCTCTATCAAATTTGTTATATCCCTAGCAGCTCAAATGGGATGGGAGATTCACTAGATGGATGTCAAGATGACATTCTTGAACGAAGTGATAGAAGAAGAGGTGTATAAGATCAGCCTGAAGGCTTCGAAACTCATGAGAAGAAAATTCACGTTTGCAGGTTAAAGAAAGCCCTGTACGGGCTCAAGATGCCACCCAGAGCATGGTATGGTCGAATTGATAGTTACTTGCAATAGTTGGGATTTGTCAAGAGTGATGTTGATCCCAATCTCTACTATTTGTTGAGAGAGAATGAGCCACTTATTCTGGTATTGTATGTAAATGACATGTTCCTAACTGTGTCATCTAGGCTCATCCAGGATTGTAAGAAGAACCTTGACGCCGAATTTGACATGAAGGACTTGGGATTGATGCATTATTTTCTGGAGTTGGAAGTTTGGCATAAGAATGGGGAGATCTTCCTTGGACCAGGAAGGTATGCAACAAATATTCTGTAGAGATTCAAAATGCAAGATTGCCGACCCATGGCTACTCCCATGATCACCAACTGGAAGAAAATAGATGCATCAGAAGACAAGGAAGTAGATCCCACCTTTTACAGGTAGCTCATTGGGTTGCTTATGTATCTGGTCAACACTAGGCTAGACATTTGTTTTGTTGTAAACACTCTTAGTCAATTCACAGTGGAACCAAAAAGGGTGCACTGGGCAACAGCAAGACACATTCTTAGGTATGTACGTGGAACAGTCAGATATGGGTTGAGGTACTCCCGACGTGAGGACGTCAGTTTGAATGGGTTCACTGATGCAGATTGGACAGGTAATTCGGTAGACTGAAAAAGTACCTTAGGGTACTGCTTGGTCCATGCTCTCTATTTAAAGAGAATGGAGGGTCATTTGTTAGGAGACCATTCACGAGAGAAGCTTATGTAAATTTTCTTTCATTTACATTAAAAAATTGCCTGAAGTGGCTGCGTTGGCTCAGGACGTCGACTATTTCCCTCTTTGAGGG
The DNA here is from genome assembly GCA_000404065.3 of Pinus taeda. NCBI lineage: Eukaryota > Viridiplantae > Streptophyta > Pinopsida > Pinales > Pinaceae > Pinus > Pinus taeda. The sequence goes on from APFE030994526.1 coordinate 64,186, forward strand.
TTTTAACCACGTTAAGAATATTGTTGTATTGATCAGTGATCTGTTTGTGAGCAGTGTCCTTTGGTGTTCTATCCAAGGAACTTACCCTATAAATTCCTACATAGTATCAAAGCTATTCGAGGGTTGTATCCGTTGGTGATCCAAATCTAAAGCCTGTATAACTACATCCCACTGTCGTTTCCTATATCTACTTTTTAAGACCGTTTTCAAGCCAAGAGGACTACTCTATTGTGTTAGGAGCATCTGTTCCAGTGGGGACACCCTTTTGTTTCATGCGAAAAGGTTTATGGTAGCCCTAGCTACGTCATTTTTAAAATTCGGAGGTATACAGTGTTTATTTGCAATTATAGTTATTTCTCTCTGTTTATTTCGGTTTATAGTCCTTTATAATTTTTTATTATCGGATATATACCTTTAATTTCTGCGTATGCTCTTTGCCCCGTGACACTGTATGATCTGGGCAAACCAGAAAGAAATATATAAAAAATAAAAATAAAAATAAAAAATTCTCATGCATACTCTGTTTTCCATTGCGCCTCAATGTGATCTTAGAAAATCAGAAACATTCAGGAAAAGATTCAGTTTTCGATTAAATCTAACTTTACGCTGCAAGGCTTGAATTACTTTTGCTTGTTCGTTTTGGGTTGTGTGGTTTTTTTGTTTTGCAGGCAAAAAAGGGGTTTCCCAAGTAAGTACGCACTCCAAAGCTTCAGTCGGGAAAAAAAACCACCTCCTCCTTTCGAAAAATTACTAACCTTTTAAACTAGCTCACTTGGTCCAAATTTACTTTATGAGAATAGAGGTCTAGGGTTCAAGTCTTTCTTTTTGTGGAGTTACCTTTTCAAAAGGCAATTGTAACTTATGTTTTAAAGTTACTTTATGCAAAAGTGTTTTCACGCACTATAAAAAGTGAGTCACTTATAATTTTAAAGTCACTTTATCTTTTATTTAAGTTACAATTTAGTGGATAGTTTATAAAGTAACATTGTAAAAGTGGCTTTCACTTATTTATAGATGTGGGTCACATAAAGAAATTTTTTTTTTAAAGTGAGCTAATTAGATTAAGTTTGGAAAGGGGAGGAATTAGATATATAATATATGATATATATATTAGCTATAAATATAGTATATAATAATCAGTGTTTTTTAAAAAATGGTACCGAGTCAACATTGACTCGGCCGGGTTCCGAGTGGATCGAAGCCTCCACAGCCAAAACGGGTTGAATGATTTCGGTCGGAAGGCCGAGTCGCAATGAACCGTCGGCCGAGTCATTACTGACTCGGCCGAAACGGACCGTTTCCGTTATGAAACGGCCGGGTCACCAACTTCACACATTGCTAGTTTATGACCGGTTTGCTGCAAACCCTAGGCATGAAATGGGATGAACCAGGTTTATTGGCCGATTTAGTCGTGGAGGTTAATGAATCGACTGGTTTGACTGGTTACCTATTCGATCTGGACAGTTTTGAATACTACAATTTGAAATGAGCTATACTGAAATTTACATTATATTGACATTGTGAACATAGATATTATTGAAAATAATATTCTTTGTAGTCTTTTATCTATTTTTATTTTCTTTTATTCTTAAGTTTCCCAAATCGGGTGAACTATTACTCTTTGGCCTCATGAAGTCATTACCCCAGTGAGGCAGATAACTTTAGTCACAAATACTTTTTTATAGTCATATTAGTTGCTCGGGTTGCTTTTATTGGTCAGAGGATGTATTTTTAGACTTACAGCATCATAATGTTTCTGACATCTGTTGATTAGAAGTAGAACATGTAACGTGAACTTAATTAAGTGAATGCACATATAGGTGGTGGGGAGCAACATTTTTTCCCTGTTTGTTGTGGGTTCTCTACAGTTGGGTGAACCCCTACATACTGTTATGGGTTACAGTGTTACACTACCTATATCAATCATCTATTCTAATAATATAATGTAATTGGCATGGCATGTCTTCTACAGGCTTGAGGAACTCGTTGGATGCATTAGCCTTAAATAGCTAGGGAGGAATGATACTTGTAGTTAAGCATTTGTGCATCTCCATCACATCTGTAAATCAATTTGATAATCTAATTAATCCTCTCAAATTCCTTGAATTGTTATTTAGTGCACACAAAAGAAGGGGCCAAAGTTCAAACAAATAATACTTTCCTGGCTCCGAACAATTAACCTATTTGTACAACAATCATGAGTTTTAGTGACCACCTGAGGTAGATTTGAGGATCCAACCTACTATAAGCTGTCCCAAAGAATCTTAGAAAGTTGAATGCTTGCATTTCCCAACACAATCAGTTGTTGGTGGGAAGAATACACTTGCCAAAGGTGAAACAGGGATGTTGAGTAGTAGGAGG